>VNJR01010976.1:297366-385610 GCA_008042585.1 Drosophila punjabiensis
CTCCCGGGGTTCCCCCCCCCCCCCCAACACACACACACACACACACAGAGAGAGAACAGTTACAGTTACATTATTTAGCCTTAGAAAGGACTTTGCCACAAGTCCTTGGGTGAGTCATCTTCATTGGCAATGCGAGAACGTTGTTGCCCCGTCGTCCCAGCGGACATCATTTTCATTAAAATTTTAATAGTCCTGTGTGTGTGTGTGTGTGTGTGTGTGTGTGTGCGTGTCCTGTGTGAGTTTGTGTATGTGTGTGTGAGAGTATGTGGCACGTAATATTATAAATTTAAGAAGTTATGGTGCAAGCTTAAGTGCCTTAGCCTTCAACAAGAAAGGAAGTAACTAATTTATACTAAAAAATTTATATTTAAAATATAAAGTAATAAATTTTTAAATAAACAAATTAGATAAAGACCTAAATCTATATGAATTGATATAAAAATAATATAATAAATGATAATTAAACAAAAACTTAAATCAAACGCTTTTATTTCATAAAATTGCATTTCCTGAAATTCAATTACCAGTTACAAAAAAAAAGAAGAAGGAAATTCAATTAGTTTAGTTTGAGTTAAGGAAACTATAAATCTCGTCCTTGTTTCCTTTAAGCCCCCTACCCTCTCCTCCCCTCCCCTCCATCTCCATCTGCATCTCCGCCCCCATTTTCCAATTCGTTTCGAAATGAAATAAATCGAAGCGAAATGGAAAACAAGAAATTCCAATAAACTAATTTGCACAAAAGCGCAGAGGAAACTTTTTGGCAGACAGTTGACGTGCGAGACCTTATGGACCAAAAGGACCAACAAGGACCTCCTCTCTACCACCCCCTCCCCCCCTCGAACTTTACCAAAGTATTTGCGTATGAATTTTAAGCAGCTGGAACTAATGCCAAGCCAATAAAAGGGATAAAATTGAAAAAGCAGCCCCAAAGCACGCAAACCATGTGTATCCTTAGGATATCCCTATATAGTACAGTGCAGTACAGTACAGTACGTTAGTATATATCATTTGCATATATGTACATATGTATGTATTGGCCACAGAGGGACGTGTTAACGGCGGTATTCCCTGGCCCTCAACTTGGCGTAATTGTAACTCTAACACCACATCGCATTTTCGCTTTTTTTGCTTTTCGCAAAAGCATCTTGTTGCGCGTATTTGGTATAATAAATTAGCCTCGCGTTTCGCATTATTGACTGGATTTTGAATAATAACACACAAAGGACCCTTTCGGACCGAAGGATAAAGAAGGTGCCGCCGGTATCCCCCAGTATCCAACGGGATCCACATGTAACTGTAGACTGGCGACAAATGGAGAATTCCCGCAGAAGCGGGGGAAAGCACTAAAAGAAATCAGTTGTAACAAATAATAATGAAGAAAAATAAATTAATTAATAAGCATAAAAACCTCTACAGTTCCCCTTTTGGTATATAACCAAATAAATAAATATAAACATTTCTTTTATAGTTTTTGTTTAAGAAACTATGTTTCCTCTTGTAAATTACAAGTTGGGAATTATAATTCCTTAAAACCTTAAAAGTACTTCTTTTCTTTCATTATCTGATGAGTAATTTAAGATTGGAAACATTTTGAATCTACACATATTTCTACAGTAAAATCTTGCTTGTTTTTCGTAATTAATTATGCAAATTTTTTCGGAGCGAACTTAGGACTTGGGAATTATAAGCAAAGTTAAAAAATATTTGAAATACATTAAAAAAAGAAACCAAAATAGCTTAACTATTTAAAAACTATAATATTTGTAATAAATTACCAAATTAATCAATTCATAAGACCTTGATTCTTACCCAACCTTTATAATAGACTTACACAGCATTTTCTTTCAGTGCCACAGCACAAAGGCAGTGCCATGTAATACTCGTACATTCCAAAAAGCTGCAACGGAGAAAAGGATGGTGGCAGTTGGAGAAGGATATATGCGAGGGGGATATATGCGAGTGCTGGTGTTTTTTTGGGGCGTTCCTGCCACACAACTCAGCACAATTGCGCACATAAATTTAGTGCGCCAAAATAATGCGGCGGGCGGAGTAGGGATGAAGATGGAGGTGGAGATTTTAGGTGGATATGGAGGTGGATTTTGGAGTAGAGTTCGAGTAAAGAATGGTGCATGACGCCGCAGTTTAGATTCGGGAAAGGTAAGAGGTAGTATCAGGACAAATTATAGCAAATTTTTAATTGATTCTTTTAGTATTTAGCCTATTTTTGTAACCAGGAAACTGGGAAAGATTTTGAAATAAACTTAAAAGTTTAAAGTTTTGATTATTTAAAAGCTGGTTTTGCATAATAAGTGGTAAATCCCTCCCTATAGTATCCTTTCCTTTGTACTCCTTCTTGTTTGTAATTTTTTGGCATAGTTTATGTCCTTCTTTTTGAGATTTCCCTCTGACGTGTGTGTGTGAGCCACATGTTTTTTTGCCTTCTTGCGAGTCTGCTGCTGCTGGCCGTCCTTCAAAACATCCTTTCCTACATCCTTATTTTTTTTGCCCCTCCTAAGCAGTCTCTCAGTCGCAGTCTGAGTCTCATTCTCAGTCTCATTTGAATGTATTACAACAAGTTGGAAAGGTTTTTGCAGCTGAAATGCTGGCGACATGAATTATTTAGAGCGCCAACTGGGTTGAGGGTGCAACCAGTTACCAGTTCCCATTCCCATTTCCATTCCCCATGTGAGTTTGATTAAATTTGTTGGGGAGATTTTCGCGAAAAGCAAAAGTCCATTTTCGGGAGGCTTTGGAAATTAACCCTAACCTCTTCGTGCTAACTATAAGGAGAAGGTTTAAGTTACTACTTAAGGTCCTGAGCAAGTGAGTTCTTACTTCTTGCAGATTGCTGACTGACAAGGCAATTCCACGTTATTGCCAACAATAATTCACACGCAACAAATGGGGGGTTTGGGCCATGAAGAAGTGGCAAGCAGGGGAAGGAGCAGGGGAACGTCTTTCCAACCCCCAAAAATGATGCCCTGGCAATCAACAATTGTTGCATGAATAAAGCGATGAAGGACTGAGGACCCAGGACCCAGGACACTGAGGCTAATGATTGCCAGCGAACACACACACAGATCACTGAGCACGGTAATGCTCAAAATTGTGCCATCAAAAATAATGCGTAGGCGGGTAATTTCTCTTACCAAACATTCACAGATCCTTGCTGGGCCCCGAGATAAGGCATTAGATGATGGAAATTATTCGGGACAATGCCAGCCTGTCGACGGGCCATTGTGTGTGGTTCGAGTAACTGGAGATGATGGTGAGAGTACTTGCGGAGGGAAAGGAGGTCAAAAGGTGAGCCCTGACAAATGAAGGTTCTCAAATGAGGCAGAAATTCAACTGACGCACGCACCGGTTGGGAATTATAGGCATAACAAATGATTTTAGAGCGTCAAAAGAGACATTTGGACAGATAAGCAATAATGTAATAATTTTTGGAATGAATTATAAAGAAATTAAAAGGGAGAATTAAGCAACATGCTTCAAAAGGTGACTTTAACTTGAAATTGAATTGTGTCCACAAAAGTTGGGAATTATAAGCTTGACAAATGATTTTAGAGAATTTCTAGTTTATTATTAATTATTGTTTGTTAGTATTAGTTAGATAATACTACGTTTAATTAATAATATTTTTTAATTAATAATAATTAATAATACGTTGAATTAAATTGAAAAGCAAACTAAGAAAGTGAATTCAAGATCTTTAACTTTACGCTTACACCAGTTGGGAATTATAAGCATTACACATTTCCCTAGAAAGTCAAAGAAAATATCACAAACTTATATAATGAATTTAAAGGTAAATTAAGAAGAGTATTTCTTAAATAATGAATTTAAAGGTAAATTAAGCAGGATTATTTCTTAATTTAGCTTTAAATTCATTAAGAAGGATTATTACTTAATTTACCTAAAAATTCATTATATAAGTTTGTGGTATTTTCTTTGACTTTTTGGGGAAATTTGTAATGCTTATAATTCCCAACTGGTTTGTGTTATTTTCTTTGACTTTCGACAACTTTAATTTAATTATAAATTAATATATAATATGAAAATCCCTATTTTTGTTATCCAAAAATTACAACTTAAGTAATCCTTAAATACTTTCCTATAACCTTTAAACATCATCAATTTTTCTCAAATTTCAGCTTCACTTTTGAGGGATTTCCCTTGTAAAAACAAATATAAAATAAAAGCCTCCCTTTATTAGCTTTCAAATGGGTCAAAGTCCATCGAGCGCCCCCCTAAAATTTGATGTAAACTGATTTTACAGTCAATCTAATTTGAATAAAGTTCAATCAAAGTCGAATTTAATTCTCCTTCTCCTCCTCCTGCTCCTCCGATAAGGTGTGCCCCGATTATGGAAACAATTTCAAAGTTTTTATTTAGGCGAAAAAGGTGGAGTTTTGGGGCTGGAACTACTTAAGCTGCCAAGAAAATTTTCCAATGCCATTTGTCTCTTGGCTCCACTTTTCCTTCGTGGGGCTTTTCCTTTTTCCCATTTTACATTATTTTTTGGTGGAAAATCAAATTGACAAAGACAGCCACAAGTGGTTGGGTTTTTTTGGGGGAAATATCGAGGGACTGAGGGACTCCTCCACCTGATTAGTGAGAGTGCCCCAGTGTCCTTGTGGAGTGAGCCAAACACACACCTGATAGATCCATCAAAATCCTGAAGAATCCGCCAGATTGGTTTGGGGAATCAGGGAAATGGAAAGGGGAAAATCAGCAGAGGCTTTCCTTCGACTGCTGCTGCTTATTTATTTATCAAGAGAACTGCGGCAGGTGAGATTGGACTTCCGGCTTTGGAGTTCGGATTTTCGGTTTCGGTTTCGCCTGAGGGGTTTCACTGTCCACGCAGCTTATCGGTTGGGACAGCTTGTCAGACAGTTGGCCAGAGAGAAGCTGCTCCTAGGATATATGGGATATATAGATAGATGGACAGGAGACAGGAGGCAGGATGATGATGATGAGGCGGCGAGACAGTGCGCGATGTGAAGTGCTCTCTCCGCCGCAACAACCGCAACGTACTTAGACAACGTTTTGCCGTCTGATAAATGGTCGCCTGTCACTCCTGGACTCCCTCCCTCATCCCTTCCCTTCCCCGAGCACTAAGCCCAGCACATCCATTCCAGGGAAACCCCCTTTGGCCCTGAAGGCGTGCTATAAAAAAATAAAAGAAACTTCAAGTTTCCCCCAAACGAGAAATCGCATTAGCAGCAACGCCGCCTCGAGGTGGAGGTGGGTGTTGGGAGCTCTGAGTTGTGCCTCAGGCTGAAATTCTTCAAGTTTTAATGGTATAAATTCTCTCACCACAAGACTAAGAAGTTTTCGAAAAAAGAAATACTTGAAAAAAACTAGATAATGGTGTATTTTTTAAGTTAATATTTCTCTATTTTAATGCTTACAACGAAATAAAACTCAAAATTGTGAAATAAAGTCCTACAAAAACTGATTATTACTCAGGAAATGCAAAATAAAGCCTTAAAAATACTGTTAATTTATAAAAACAAAAAATTAAAAGACTCGAAATACTGAAAAATACTAAAAACTGACAAATAAAGTCTTACAAATACTGGTTATTACCCAAAAAAATCCAAAATAAAGACTTAAAAACACTATAAAATACTAAAAACAGAATATAAAAACACCAGAACTACCAAAAAATACTACAAACTGACAAATAAAGTCTTAATAATACTGATTATTACCCAAAAAGCAAAATAAAGCCTTAGAAATACTATAAAATACTAAAAACATAAAATGAAGAGACTCAAAATACTGCAAAATGCTTAAAAGTAAGAAATAAAGGCTCAAAAATGCTGAAAAATACTACAAATGCAAAATAAAGTCTTCAATATACTACAAAATACTAAAAAACGGAAAATGAAAGACTCAAAATACTAGAAAAGACATAAAACTGACAAAGTCTTCAAAGTGCTGAAAAAATACTTAGTAAGCAAAATAAATCTTAAAAAATACGGATAAAAAATCTACGAAAATAGCTAAAAGGCAACCTCCACTCTTAGATATTCCATTTTTGGTTAAAGTAATTTCCCTAATTTACTCATCGTCCGTCCACCTGGCATCTAGGTTTTTTTTTTCGGGTAGCCTTATTAGGCCCTGACTTTAATTACGTTTAAATATTAATTATGCTTGGCCCGAAGGCGCCTGCCTGGCCACTTGCTGGCTGCATCCTCCGTTTGCCGCCAGGTTCAATTTCAATTTAACTTTGTTATCGAGGGGCTGCGGCGCCCCTGGGGGCTTCCAGGACTTGTCGTTTTTGGGCTGCCAAATCAAATTCGACGCCCAATTAAAATTCAATTTGTTGCGCGCCATTAATTAGATTCCCCCGCCGAAGGAGAATTGAACATTCTTTGCCACCTGAGACCAGCCACATCCATTATTATTCCACACTCGCCCTCGCCCTCATCTCAATGCAATTTTCCCCCAAAAACATCTCTCTTGATGCTGCAGTCGCACTAATTAATGTGGCCAACGCCGCAACTGATGCTGCCTCTGCAAAGTATAATCTATGCAACATGTGGTGGTCGAGGCGTGCACTGGCAAAAAAATAAGGCGCCCCAAAAAGACGTTAAAAAATTCTAAAAGACTTCCCGAAAATATTAATTCGGAATTATAAGCAAACATAATTTCTTAAAGATATTCCTACCCAATCTGTGACATATTATTAATATATAATTATAAAAATATAAATACAACTATTAATAATTGTATTATCACAGAAATTATATAACTTTTTAAAGATATATGTATAAGATATATATATATAATAGATAAATATTAAGCACTGTCTATTTTAGAATATTAAAATTGCATTTTCATGAGATCTCCTTTCCCAAACTTCTCTCTTGATGCTGCAGTCGCACCAATTAGTGTGGCCAACGCCGCAATCTATGCCACATGTGGTGGTCGAGGCGTGCACTGGCAAAAAGTAAGGCGCCCCAAAAAGACGTAAGCAATTTCTAAAAGTTTTCTCGAAATTAATAAATCGGAATTATAAGCAAACATAATTTCTTAAAGATATTCCTACCCAATCTGTGACACATTTAGATATTATATAATTATAAAACTATAAATACAACTATTAATAATTGTATTATCAAAGAAATAATATAACTTATTTTTCGATTTATGTATAAGATATATGTATATAATAGATAAATATTAAGCACTGTCTATTTTAGAATATTATAATTGCATTTTCATGAGATCTACTTTCCCAAACATCTCTCTTGATGCTGCAGTTGCACCAATTAGTGTGGCCAACGCCGCAATCTATGCAACATGTGGTGGTCGTAGAGTGCACTATCAAAAAATAAGGCGCCCCAAAAAGACGTAAAGAAATTCTAAAAGATTTCCCGAAAATATTATTTCGGAATTATAAGCAAACATAATTTCTTAAAGATAGTCCCATCCAATCTGTGACATATTTAGTTATTATACAATTATAAAAATATCAATACAATAATTGTATTATCAAAGAAATTATTTAACTTTATATATATATATGTATATAATTGATAAGTGTTAAGCACTGTCTTTTTTAGATTATTAAAATAGCATTTTCATGAGATCCTCTTTAAGTGTATGGTTGATATCAACTCACCTGCTTCTGCAACGTGTTGGACAACTCCTCGAGGCACTCCTTCCGCTCGAAACGCTCGAACTTGAAGCTGTTGGAGCGGTACAGCTCATTGTCCTCCCGCCGGCGGTTTCTACACAGGCGGCGGGTAATTATATTGCCACCACTGCCGCTCAGTCGAGGTCTGCAAAAATTGTCATTAATATTATTATTATTAAATATATAAAATGCAAGTAAAATATTGAACTAGTTTCCATGTCAGAGGCGCCATCAGTTTGATTTCTCTGATGGCCTGCGGCTTACCCACAATCCTCCCATGACTTTATACACCAAAAAAAAAAAGATATATATGTATATATATTTATATTCATATATAGAGAAGTGACACCAATGGAGAAGCTCGTTAGCTGCTTCGGGCGCTTCATTAAAATTTCACACATTCGGCGGTAAAGAAAACTCTGCTCCATTTACCTTATTATGATGTCGGATGTCGGAGGTCTGAGCCACCGAATATTACGTCCATGGTATGTGGTGGAATGGAACGGAAAACGGGTAACGGTAAACGGGAAACGGGAGGGACTGGAACGACGACCCACATTGCATTTTGGGTTCGTTCAACGCCCGCGGCCACTTGAATGGCTCAAAAACTCAGTTGCAACCCGGCCCCAAACTTAACCAAAGCCACAACAACAACACAACCAAATGAAAAACTTTGAGGGGGCGGCGGTAGGAAAATGCTGGAAAAAATGTGGGCCAGGAGGAGCAAAGCGGAGGGAAAGTGAAGAGGGAACAGAGCAGCAACAAGCAAAAAAGAGAAAAAAAAGAAAACCTAGGGAAAACTCTGCGGCAAACAAAAGCACAAGCCACTGGAGCAGAGTCAAGTGGCAGCCACTTGGGCACTCCAACTCACTGGAGCTCCCCAGTTGCAGCAGCAACTCCAGTTAAAGGCTACACTTGGCGAAACAAGAAGCCAGAAAAGAAAGAGAACAATGACCCTAAGCTAAGAACTTTGACTCTAAAAAGTCATGGATGGGTATTCCCACAAATAAATCAAATAAAATGAATTGGAGATTGAAATAAAAAATAATTTAAAACTGGTTTAAAGGTATTTCTTCCCTTTTTTTGTCAGTGTATCTGCTAATGCCACTCACCCGCAGGGCTTGCAGTGCGTCATGTGCAGATCCCAGTTCAAATGGAAGTTGAACATTCGCAACTTGGCCACCGCCCGCTGTCGCAGCGAAATGTCCGGCTGTCCTCCAGATCCGGTTCCAGCTCCTCCTCCTCCGCCCGACGCACCTCCACCTCCTCCTCCACCCCCAGCTCCTGCTCCTGCTCCTGCGCCCGAGGAAGATGCCTGACCGGCAGCAGATCCTCCAGTGGCTGCCAGGAGCGTCGCTCGCTGGGAATTTGGATACATCATCACAGTGCCGCTGGGCGCCGAAGTGGCAAACAGACGCCTCGATGAGCCACCGCCGCCGCCTATTATGCCGCCGCCATGGTGGTGACTGGGTCGGTAGTGGTGCTGGTGGTGGTCCTTTAGTGTATAGAAGCCACCGGAGGAGCTGCAAAGGAAAGCGAGGCAAGAGTCAGCATTATGTAAGTATTTATATTTATATATAAATATCACTTACGACATATTATCGCCGCCTTGATCGCCGACACAACTGGTAACCGCTCCCATACCGCCGCCGCGACGCGGTCTACTCTTCCTTCGGCGACGCCTTCGCCGCTCCGAGGATGCGGTGCGCGTTTGAAGGACATGCTGGCTAAGGGACTTGTGGCAGCTGCCGCCTCCACCGCTGCTGGCCAGGCGTCTGCCGGTGGCATTGCAACCACCGGTGGCAGTGATGGCTCCTCCTCCTCCGCCTCCTCCTCCAGCTGTTCCGCTGGGGGCCAATCCCTGGACTGCAACCACCAGCTGACCGTCGCCAAAGCCACCCGCCGAACTGATGGTATCGGTGGACTGTGGCGTGGCTGCAGTGCCACCAACGGTGCCTCCATCGCCTCCAGGCTGCTGCTGGAGCTGCGGTTGCTGGGACTTGTTGGTGTTGCGCAGACTGTGGTTTACCTTTCGCCACATGCGCTCCATCTTAAAGAATCCCCCTGTCTTGTTTAAGGTTGGGCTTTGGGGCTTTGGTGAGTTTTCGTTTAAGGTTTTTTGTTAAAGATTTTTATGACTTTTCATACGAACTGCCCCCATTACGTTATCGATAGATTTCAACAACACATCACTGGGAGTATCAACAATTCTTTAGGCTTTTTGCAGATGTTTGATACGGGGCGTTAGTGAGTTGTTGGTGTGTTGTTGTAATCAATAAGATCATGCTGCATATCTTAGAAGCGTTACCACTTATTGTTGTGGAAACAGTGTTGAAGATCGTTGTTGTCAAAGACGTCTTTAGCTGCCTCCATTAATTTTGTCAATTCATTTTCGATCGCATATAAATAATTTATTTAAAAAATTATTTGTTTGCGTTTCAATTTAAGGTTTCCTCGAAGCTTGCGAACTTTTCTTTGATAATTTTGAAATGTTATAAATAATTTAGTGTTTGCCTGATTGTTCTTGTGGGTGTTCGTTAGTTATAAACGGTTGATCATTGTTTTGTTTTAATTATCATTATTAATAGTTTTAGTATACGATAGTAAGAACTTTTTCCGTTAACTTTGTTTGCTCGTATTATTTAAAATGATCTAAGATATACCTTGACTTTATGTACTGAATAACAGAGTAGGTTAAATCTGTGTTTTATATTGATCTTGCATTAAGATAAGTTTGAAGTTTTGAGTGCGAGTTTATGTATTTAAATACCGGTTAGGTTGATTCTTTAGTAATGTAACTTATAGTTCTTATATAGATTTAACATTAATAAACGTTCACTTTAACTTATAGTTGCCGTAGAGTTTATTTTTTTCAATTATTTCTGATCGTTTTACTTTGGTTAACAGCAAGAATGGAAGTTTCTTAGTTTTAGCAGTTGCTCGGAAGTTTTAAGTTATCGTTTCGTTGTTGTATGTTGTTGTTGTTGATGTTTTTTAAATGGTTTCCAGTGATTGGTAGTTGTTTTTAGTGCTCCATTATACCGTTTTTTTTTTTTTTTTGTATATTTATTGTTGTTAGTTTGTGTATTTGTGCAGTTTTGTGGCTCAACTTATCTATTTTTGGCTTATTGTTATTTTTTTCTAGTCAATTTTAACTAGCTACGAGGGTTGGGTTCTCTCCTATTTCTTCTTTCGCTGCTTCTTCGACTGCTTCTTTTACACACTTGGCTTGCTCTTCCTCTTCCGGTCTTAGTTGTTCTTCGTCATCTTCTTTGCAAGTCCTCTTTGCTTTGTCTTTGGCGGCTGTTGTTGTTGTTGCTATCTTATTGTTTGAAGGCGGCAGTGTTTAGTTGTTGTTGATGTTGTTGTTTCATCTCTTTTACCTTGGATAACTTACACACACACATACACATACATATTCATTCGATTATACAAAAAGCTACTCAGCAGGAACTATGCATTGTTCTTGTTATTATTATTTCGATATTGTTGCTTTAGTTGTTGTTGTTGTTGTCTGTGGATACCGGAAGTAGAAGAAAACAAAGAGAATGAATTGAGTGTGACTGCTTTTATGTGTTGGTGTTTGTGTATTCGCGTGTGCTTGTGCGAGTGGTCTTGCACTTTTAGGTTAAGCACACGCTTCACTCATTTTTTGCATTTTTATTCTTTCCTATTTTGTTTTTCTTGTTGTTTTTGCATCCTAAGCCGCTCTATTTTCTGGCCATTGTTGTTGTTGTTATTGTTCACATTGCACTTGTGAATGAATTGCGAATATTTCGCCTCTCTCGCTCTCTCTCTCTCCTTGCCTCTCTCTAGCTCACTCTCTCTGACGTTTAGCTTTATTTCTTTTTTCGTTTCCTCTCACTTTAAGGATTTTCTTCACCGCACTTTCTTGTTCCGCCTTCACGGTTAAATTTCTGCGCACAATATGTGTAATTTTGCGTTAGTTATTTGCCAGGCAGCGCGGAAAATGTACTTAAATTAAAAAGTCCAACGAAATTGACTAACAAATACAACGCAGTTATTGCCCCGTTGTTAGGTTGTTTCTGCTTTTGTTGTGATTGCTGCTGCCTCTGGTGCTGGCGTTGTTGCTTTTACCGTTAGCGCCTGGCTGGCTGCTGCTGGCACGTTGAGTCAACATCATTTCAGTTCACCCAAAAAAAAGTAGCCAAAAAATCCCAAAAACAGGAACACCGTCTCTCTGAACAGTGGGATACAAGTGGTTTTTCCTCTTTGAGTTAGATGCTTCTGAGTTCTTTAAGCGTTTAGGTATTTATTAAAATCACACTTTTTTTTATTTGTATGCTAATATTTTGTATTTCTTAGTCCAAATTAACCCTAACCAAAGATTAAGAACTACTATTTGTTCTGTTTTTATTATTTTCCATAACTGTGATCAACAAGCAATAAAAAAAAAAATATGTCTTTTACCTTTTAAAATTATTTATAGTAAGTGGTTTAATAAAAAACAAAGAACTTAAAATTTAACCAAGTTTGGAGTCATTGCAAGTCATTATTTAATTAATTCTTAACCCAAACTAAATCTATTACGGTCCACTGTGCAACCAAGAGGAACCAACGCGAGAGCGGAAGAGCGCGACCGCGAGAGAGCGCTCTCCCCATGAGGATGTGTTTGTGCGTGGCGCAAGCCAAGTTACGGTATCCAGTCCCGTGGCCGTGTATGTACGTATTTTTGCGGTCGTATTGGTAACCTGTGTGTCCTGTGTATAACACAAACCCATTGCGCTGCAGAGGAATCCGGAGAGAACGAGAGAGAGAGCGGGATTGTCTAAGCCGGAGAGCGTAATAGGAAGCTGCGGATGTTTCGCACAACTTTTTTTGTTGCCTACATTTTGGGGCCATCACTCAAGCACACATCACCAAAAAGACATTTAAATACCGGATTTAAAGGGGAACACACACTGCTGCTCAATTGGCTGACAGTCGATCGGAGTCCAGAGGAATCCACATTTTCTTATCACACGAGAGCAGAGGCCGCTGCCCGTTTATTGGCAACGCGCACGCACAAATAACGGAGCCACTGTGGCGATGGCAGCGGCGAAAGCACCGCCGAAAGCAGCGACGCTGGCGCCGGCAGCAGCAGCTGAGAGCCGAGCGGCAAAGGACATCATTTCGCAACCCGAACGTCAAATAGAGGCCCGAAGCGGCCTCGCTGGCTTGCGGTGTCCTTGTTTGTATGTGTGTGCAGGTCGTTAAAATGTAAACAACAGAGAAATAGCGAGAGACAGTCAGCAAGAGAGAAAGAACAGCAGCTGCGGATGCTTGCTCGCAGCGAAAACCAGTCGCTGCACAGCGACCTCTATCGGATATTGGCCAAAAGCTAAAGGATAACGGTATCGCATCCGTTATCGTTATCAAATAATTGCTTGCAAAGTCAACCGATTGAGGGCGCTTTGGTGGTACTGCTTTTATTAGGTTTATCTAATTTTTTTGTCTCGAAAAGTACTATAAGTAGATAGTTTAGCGAGTTAAAATATTGCCTCATTTTTGGACGATTTTTTTTTTTTGCACAAAGACAGCCGACAGAGGGTGCTTTACTAGTTTCTCTATGCACATGAGAAAATATATAGGCAGTCTTAGGGAAAGCTAGTGTTTAAAAATTAAATAGCTACAAATGGTTAAGGTATTTTTTGTGCTAACAAGGCCAATACAATTTTAAAATCCTTTCAAAAAAGTGATGAAAGCAGGGAAAGTCAACAGCGCGTATGAGTAATATGGATAAATTACTCATACGCAGTGCTTACTCTTCCTGCTTTGCTGAACTTTGGATGAAAAATGTATTGGAATTGTGCGTGATTTGGGAAACCAAATCCTAGTGCTTTGAAAATCAATTTTATACATTTATCGCAGTATTTTTCAAAAATTTTGCGAAGAACGTTGTAAAAATATCACGTATACGCAGTGTTGCCTTCAATTTTCGATTGTTTATTTCGATTTGGTTTGAGAAACAAAATCCCAGAGCAAAAAAATCAAATATCTAATTTATTTTTTTGAATATTTTTTGTTGTGAAAAACTTTTACATAGAAATAACACGTATACGCAGTGTTGCCGTTGCCCAATTGTAAATGTACAAACACAAAGAAAATTGTATACAAAGGGAAAGAGTTAAAATCAGATATAATCATATATTTATTAAACCCTTTTCCAGGTTTCCGCCCGAAGAAAAACACTTTCAGGATCTGTTTTCGATTTTTGGTATAGTAATTTTTAATTGTTTTGCCCGTCATCCACGACTCCGATCAATCGATTTATCAAACAAATCAATCGATCTGCCAGCTTCTGCTTCCATTTTGGTTTTTGCCTTCGTTCTTGATCGTTTTCGTTTTCTTACCGCTTCCTCTAGTCGTTATATATATATTCGTGTATATATATATATAGTATAAAGTTGATACTCATGCTAAATCGAATCGACTTGGTTTGCTTCGTTCAAAAAATGTTAGGCTATGCAATACAATTACGTGATCGTTAGTTGACTTTAACATTTAGTTTTTAGACTGACATCAAACACACAAATATATTTTATACTTTCTCTTTGTTTTCGTTTTCTGTTTTTTGTTTTTTGTTTTCGTTTTTAATATGTATGTACTCGTACTTATATAGGGTTTGATGCATTATGCGATATCTGATTTGTATTATATTTAGATAGCACTACTGTTTTACACACACACGCACAAGGTTTACAAACGTTATTTTATATTTAGGTTTTAGTTTAGTTTTTTTTTAGTTTAGTTTTTTTATTGTAAAGAAAATTTCGATTAGTTTCCTTCTTAGACTTAGATTGCTAAAACGTTGGTATTGGCCTATTGTATGATTTATTTTATGCGTTTTTTTTTTTGTTGTCTCTTTGTTTTTCTTTTTGATTTTTTTTTTTGTGTTTTTATGTTTTTCTGTTTTTTAATTTTTCAATTGCGAACCCCATTTGTTGTCAAAGTGAGATCGATTGTGGCTGTTTGTCCAAAGTGTGGGACCAGCTGCTAAAGTTTCTTCCGGTCATTTGTTCCGATTTTCCGATTTTCAGGATTTTCTCTGGTTGTTGCTCTTGCTAGGCTATATCACAAAATGTGTTTTTTTGTTGTTGTTTTTTTTTCCATTCACCAAAACCAAATGGGGAGCTGAGGAAAATGAGTAATAAAAAAATGTACAAGTGGCTTGAAAACACCTGAAGAGCTTCCTAAAAGTATGCCACAAATTCATGTTGCATTTAAGCAAGCTTGCCAGCGAAACTTAAGAAATTAGAGAATTATAAACGTAACCTTTACTTTTTTCACTTACTTTTTGTCATACTATCGATAATTCGTCGATAATATCGATTTTTTTACATGCCAATCGCACTCTTCACTTAAAAATGGAAAAGTTTTGAAAACGAAACACAGAATAAATTCTTGTACTAAGAAGTTAAATGAAAATTCGGAAATTAGAACGAAATAAGTTGGAAAATGTTTTTGAATAAAGTGGAATTTTCGATAATTGTATTCAGTTTTACCGCTAGGACATCTACAATTAATCGAATAGGGCCCGAAGTGACCAAAGATGATATAATACTATGTATGATAATATTACGATCTTCTGACTTGTCCGTTCGTTCTTTCTATATATGTATACGTTGTAGTTAATGCTTAATTCGCTTGACACTCTGCGTGTTTATAAATATACGCTTTCCCTTCGCGTGGCTAGTAAAAATTAATGCATTTAAAAGTTGGTTTCCCAGGCGGGAAAACTGCAGAAAGGGACACACAGGTTCGGCAGAAAAAGAAAAAACGTGATCTGTCAATTCTGATGCAAATATTCATTTGTTTTTGGAGACTGTGTTCCTGTGTACCCCCAAAAAAAAAAAAAAATAAATATTGCTAAAAGTTTCTTGTGAGCGATCGCTATTCGATTGGTTTAAAAGTCATCTTCTCCTTGCTAAAATTTCCATACCAACTTCTTGTTGATCCTTCGCATTCTCTCAAGGGAAAAGCCCCTCTCGCGCAAAAGTGCTTGCTGCCCGTCGTCGTGTGTTTGCCCAATTTCTTGTTCAACATCAAATATATATATTTCTATATTATTAAATATATGTATATATTTATATTCCGATTATGTGGTATGCATACGTATGTACAATTCTTTAGCATAATAACTGTTTTCCTTCTCGCTCTCATTCCTTGCCGTTCGTGTGTGTGTGTGGGTTTTGTGTTCATTTAAATTAGTTAAAAATACAAAAAAAAATATATACGCAATATATATATATATAAAATACAATTAAAATTTATAATAAAAAAAAAAAATAGTGTGAGGAAGGGGATAAAATAATGTGTGTGTTCTGTAAAATAGGCAACATGTATAGAAATAAATTAATTAATTAGTACAAACTAAGCATAACTTATCGATTTAAGGCGCCCGCAAGCGAGCCTACATAACACAATCTATAGTTATCGTATTTTATATATATCTTTATATATAATTGTAGTTTTATGTAAAAAAAAAATGGGATTTTTATAGCTAATGCCAGAGCGCAAGTGCATGTTCCTCTTGTTCTTGCTTTAATTTCTTTACTTTATGTATTTCTTAAAAGATTTCAAGTTTTGCACGCTCTCTCTCTCTCCCTTTCTCTCTCTTTTTGCTGTTTCGGTACGGTGCTTCTTCCTCTTCCTCGTCAATCCTACTTTCTTCATCTTCTCACTTGGCTACGTATGCATTTTTTTTCGTTTCTGTTTTAATTTTCATGGTGTGTTGTTGTGTTGTTGCTTTTTGCTTGGTGTTTGGACAATTTTCCCAACGCCGCCTATAAATATGCTACAAAAAATGGGCATTCAACGTATGCTCGCTGCTTTGTTCTCATTTACGAAAATTGTTGGTGTTTTTTCTTGAGTTTTTCTTTGTTTTTTATCTCATTCTCACGAGTTTAGCTTGTAACAAATTGTATTTTTCTTTTCTTGCAAGTGATTTTCAGCGGTTTAATTGCTGCTTTGTTTTTGCTTTTACGTTTTTGTTTTTGTTTTTTCGTTTTTTTTTTTTTTTTTTTGCTTACGCCTACAAAATTGTTGTTTTGCTGTTGTTGTTGTTTGGTCGGTCGGTCGTCGTGGACAAAATGCAGAGCAAAAAGTTGTCTCCGCCCGCCAATGATGCCGTGGCCACAATAAAAATCGGTTCTCCTTCCATTTCATGTTGTTGTTTTCGTATCATCAAATCCATCCGCAATCCCAATATGCCGATTATGCCCAACCAAGAGAGAGTTGAGATGCGCCGTGGATGGTTGGGACGACCAACAGCAGTACACGCAGCTTCTGGTGTCCCAGGTTCTCCGGGCTTCATCATCCACTCAAAAGTGCTCCAAAGCTCTGCGCAGCTTCTTACAGTAAAATGGACATTAAGATTCGCGCTCCTTCTTCACCTTGACCTCCTCGCCCAGAATCGTAGTGATCTCTCCCTGCATGAAGGCCCACGGTATCGTTGAGTTGGCCAATGGACACCGATCGCCACTGGGGCAATACACCTCGTTGCCCAGACCCTGAATAAAAAAAAAAAGGAGGATTATTCCAGTGTCCATTAGGATCTAAATATATCGTAGAAATACTCACATTCTGTCGCTTGATGCTCTCGCGGCTGCAGGGGAAACAGAACTTGTGGTGGTTAACCGAGGGGCACTGCACAAAGTGCGTATCCTCGAGCCGCTCCTGGCACAGGGTGCACTTGAGCGTGGCATTCTGGGCGGCTGCTGCCGCCGCTGCCGCTGCTGAATTGGATGCGGCACTGCTGCCTGGTGCACCACCGAGACTGCCGCCACCGCCGCCGCCTCCCGCTGATCCACCAGTGGCCAAGGGTGTGCCACCACCG
Organism: Drosophila punjabiensis; assembly: GCA_008042585.1. Taxonomy (NCBI): domain Eukaryota; kingdom Metazoa; phylum Arthropoda; class Insecta; order Diptera; family Drosophilidae; genus Drosophila; species Drosophila punjabiensis. The sequence goes on from VNJR01010976.1 coordinate 314,856, forward strand.
CCGCCCTGACTGCCACTGCTGCCAGGACCGGGATTAACCGATCCGCCGCTGCCATTGCTGCCGGATGGACCACTGCCGGCCGGACTACCATCGCCGGTCACCGTATTTTGCGTCATCGAACCGGGACCACCGCCTACGGCACCATTTCCACCTGCACTCCCAGCGCCAGCACTGCCGCCCGGCCCGCCACTGGTGCAGCTACTCAACTGTCCGCTGCCACCGCCTGTCGGTCCGCCCAATGATCCGGCGGCACCTGCTCCGGCGGCGCCACCGCCTCCTCCTCCACCACCGCCAAGACCGCTGGCCACCACCGCCTGGCCGGGATTCGAGCCGCCAACCTCGGAGCTGGTAACTGTGGTGCTGGACACATGACGCGATCCGGATGAGCGACGTCCCGACGAGGAGCCTGCAAGTGAAAAATCCTTTGTTAGAATGCCATCAAGTTTCAAAATCGTTATCAAAATCTACTGGGAACTAGTAGAATTAAAACTAGTTTGCCCACCGTCTCTGTCTATAAATGCCAAAAAGAAAAAAACAAAAAAACAAAAAAAAAAATGAGGTGCAAAAACTAACCCGAGCTGTTCGGCGAGTGTACACTGCGCGGGGGCAGCGGTCCCGAGGGCGGGCTCGATCCATTGCGTCGACTGGCCGGGGACATGTGCTCTGGAATGTACAGATGGAGTGGAGTCGGATTAGGGATGGTCATTCAGGAAGGATTATGTTTGATTTGGGGTCTTCCCTGGTTCTCGAGCTAACTTGTACTGTTACTTGTTAAGAAATGAACAAGCCTGGGACAGATTGAACCAAGAAAATGAACAAATAACCAAGTGAACAAGTGAACACAGAGACAAGTGAACAAGTGAACACAGAAACAAGTGAACAAGTGAACACAAAAACAAGTGAACAAGTGAACACAGAGACAAGTGAGAAAGTGAACAAGTGAACACATCTTGTTTGTTCATTCATTGAAATTGAACAAATTCCAATTAAGCAAATGAACAAATGAACTGGTGAACAAATGAACTGATGAGCGGGTGAACAAGTAAACACCTCTTTCTTGATCATTCACTAATGAGCCACCCGATGCTGGTCCGCAATCTCGTGAGTCAAGTGCAATGCACATTGGGCCTTGGCCCCAAATAAGTATCCCCACACCCAGCAACGATTGCCTATACACTCAAGGCCGACATAATGACACCACAGACGGCCTGTAATTTATTCAAGCTAAAATTAACATTTTAAGGATTTCACAAGCCCTCTTCAACATGAAAAATAATATAAAGTATTATTATAAATTTAATTTAAACCCTAATAATGATCCTATAACTATTATTATTTATTAATTTTTTTTAGGCTCACTTTTATATTGTTACCTCCACTGTAAGTCGTACATTTGTAAATATTTTGCAAAATTGAGTAAAGAAGCAGAACCGCTTTCATTCAACTCGATTTTGCTTTCGATTTTTCATGCAAATGAATACAAAAAAAAAAAAACAACTGAATCAAATTCGTTGCACTTTTTTTTTTAATTTGTTGTTGTTGTTCTTTTAGCAGAGTAATTTTAGAACTTGGCACGAAACATGTTTTCAAATATTTGTGTGTGCGTGCAAATAAACACACAGTCATGGTAGTAATAATAGCACATTTTCAATGCATTTAATTTACAAAGAAATTTAATTCCTAATTAACTGTAATTTAATTGTGAAATGTTTTTAACAATTGTTTTGTAACAAAAATTTTTTTATACAATTTTTTTTTATTGTTTAGAGAATAGTTTATACATAAAAAATATATAAATTTTTTTTCGCCGAACCATTCTTGTTCTTATTTTCAAAAAAGACTAAAGAAGTAACAATTTTCTTACAAGGTCATTTCTTTGTGAAATTCATTAAGAAAGTGCTATTATTTTTTTCACCAATGCTGTATATATTTCAGTGTACAACATACATAATTACATAGGCCATATATATATATATATATGTACATATATACTTGGCAACGGCAGCAATACCGGCTCAACAAAAGCAATTGCGAGAGCAGCAATAAAAACAAAAACAACAAGTTTCATTCACCAACCATAAAATGTGACGTCACAAGCCGCGGCACGATTCTTGTTCTCATTTCACCGTTTCGGCCCCAGTTGTTCTTCTTCTTCTTCTTCGTTGACTTGGCCAAAACGTCAACGAAACGGAATGGAATCGATACAAGGCGAAACGAAACAAAACGAAACGAGTTCTGCTGCTGCGCATACGTCACAGTCATAAGAGCGAGAGAGGGCGAGATAGCTGCAGCCGGTTCGGGTTTTCCCTCTCGTTCGCTCACTCGTTTTGTTATTTTTTTGCATGCCAGGCATGCAATAATGTGTATGTACACCAGACACACATACACACACTTGCAGTTTTGTTTTGACTGTGCTTCGTCGTGTGCTGCTCTGCCTCTGCCTCTTCTTCTTCTTCTTCTTTTGCTTTATTGTTGCTTTAGTAGCTTTTTGGCTTTTATAATTATTTTCGTTGTTTTGCATGCAGGGCACGCGCACGCGTAGCTGCTTGATATTGAAACAAAAAACAACAACGAAGAAAAGGAGAGGCGAAAACAGTACATATAAAAAAAAAAACGAATAAAGGAAAAGGGGGGGGGCAAAAGAAATAACGAACAAATTTAATTTGTATGCCCAACGGACGATGGCACATTGCTCAAATGTCGACGCTTGTCAGTTTGCCGGCGGCGCACAGTGGGCTGCATACGAAATTAAGCTCGCACATATGCGCCAGTGTGCTGTTATGTTTATTTATTTGATAAACTGTTGCTCGCATGCTGTTGTTGCTTGCTTGCGTTCGCTAAATTGGCAAAAGACGAAAACGAAGAAGAAAAATGCAAAAATGGATGGGTGGCTAGTACGGAACCGGGGGGGGTTGTAGGAGGAAGACATCGTGCATGTTGTGTGGCCCCAACACGTACACATTCGTACGTACGTGTGCGTGTGTATTTATAGCATTTGTTTATACAGTGCACGATCGCTGCAGTGAATTAATAATTCACCAAATAGCGCCGTGGGTCACTGTAACAATTGGCGGAGTAGCATATATAAAAAAAAAAAACAACACGCAGACAGTCGCTTAACAATTACAAATTGCACGTTTTATCTTTGACACAAACGCATATATGTATGCAATCAAGTGTTCGCTCTTTCGAATGCTCACTGTACTAAACTTGTAGGGAGTTGGAGAACACCAGCAACAGCAATAAATGCCAGGCGAACGAAAGCCCTGTCGCACTCCTGCACAGTTCCACAGTTGCATGTGCGTGGCCCATTGAGAAGAATGCAGAGATAAAGTGCGTCGGAGGGAGATAGCATGCACGGCACATACAGTTTCAAGTGCTACGCACAGTGGGCGAAGTTCACACAAAAGTGGGGGAAAACTCCATTTTACTCTATAAAGTCAAGAATAGGATATACGGAAGATTTTTATACAATAAATTTTGGATTTCTAATAAAATTAACCCAATACTACAAATTTTTTAAGTTATTCCTTTCTAAATTTATTAAACTAAATAATGCACATATATAAGTTATATGATATAACTAAGAAACTATCGGTATGACATTACCCAATAAACTCCGCTCCAAATCATAATAATTCCCCAGTATATCCCCAGCATATCATTACTCTGTTGATTTTCCCGCGAACCCACTGTAATCAGTTTCAGTTTACTGCATTCGAACTTCACTTGACTGCAACTTCGCTGCAATCTATTTTTGAAACAACTTTTATATACACGCGGATAGCTATAGTGCTGTGTAGTGCATATAGATCCATCCGATATTCCCCAATGTTTATTTGTTTTTCATACATTGGGAGCCGAACCCAAAAACAAACAAATTTGCGCGATGTGCGATCCGAGTTCTCCGTATCCCCCGAGTGTGAGGAGACCTATTTATAGATTAGTTTAGGTTTTTGTGCTCACAACACATATTGCCTGTCTATGGAATATTTTTGCTATATTCCATGTTTATAGTTTTCTTTTTTTTTCGCACTACTTTTGCTTAGAATGAATCACATTTGACAATTTATTACAAATTTTCAAACGAGAGAAAAACTGAACCGTACCGGGGGCGAAAAGTATAAACAAATAAATATTTATACAATGTTGTGTGTATTTGAAAAGAGAACCATACTGTTTGTAAATGCCTTCCAATGAATGAAACCGAGCAGCAGCAGCACCACACCCAATGGGTGCCCCATGCCACCCCTTCTTCCTTTGCTTCTCCTTCTTGCTACTCTTGAAGGCCTCCTTTTTCATGCGTATTGATAGGAGAAATTCCCCTGGGGAAGAGGAAATGTTTACGAAACAACAAATATAATCGAAAATTGGTGCGTAATCGGAATTATGACTCTGACCTTCTACTTATTATTATTCCACAGCTCCCACTCATCTCAACTAATATGGGGTACACTTCCAACTTGTCGATTGTTTATCCCAGCAAAGTGCCAAGGAATGTGATAATTGCGATTGGTCTGGATTATATCATATATCAAGGGATACGCATACTTCCTATTTATCTTTGATAAAAGATTAAGTTGATATTGACTAAATTATATCACAAATATATTGGAAATTAATGTACGCCTTTTTGATAAGTCAACATATTTTTCATGATTATAAATAAACCTAAATAAAACATTATTTATCAATTTATTGTATTGTAATAAGTTACTTTAAGTAGTTATTAGACCCACATGACATTTAATAGGTTAACGAATTATTTAGGTATTACATATAAAAACTCTTAAGGGGGAACGTAAGGCTCTGTTAGCTTTGGTTCGGCGATTCAATATAATGAAAGATTGCCCCAAGTGGGAATACATTTTCAAGTGGGATCCAATCGCTTTCCGCAGCAACAACAACAACGGAAAAATCTTCAAAGGCATTTTACATTCGTGTTTATTTAAAGTAGAAAACTTTAACAAGAAACAGGAGAAAGATATAATGAAAAATAAACAAATGCTTAACGCATGGGCATGGGCATGGGCATGGGAATGTAAATCGACTGACGAATAAGTAGTATTGCGACCCGGTACAGTGCGTTGCTATCAGTCAAAGTTGGCCATGGTTGATAAGATAGGCTTGAGTGTAGGACCCCATCGCCACTTAACAATTTTAGATAAGATAAACAAAACAGCTGTGTGTATAAAGCGCGGCCAAGAGCAAACGAAAGTGGCATGGACGTGAAAAGGGAAATGGAATTTCAAATCGAAATCTTGTGTACCCTGTACTTAAACTTCCCCCGGAATCTCGTCTTATCTCACGACGGCTTTTATGAAAAGAAAACAAAAAAAAAAAGGAGCTTATCAGAAGACAGTCACAAAATCGGGATGATCTCACCACAGAGATCAAGAACCTTTAAAAAAGAGGCCAAGTCAAAAAAGGGCGGGAAAAAAGGATATAGCTTTAGAACTCAAGTACCGAGAGAAATCGGGTAAAGGAGTTAAGAAAACAGTATGACACAGTATTTTATGCTACAATAGAAGAGAAAAAGTATATAAATATAAATAATAATATAAATAAGAAACGATGGCTTAAAAACTTTTTTTAAGATTAGAAGCTACAGTTTGTGTGTTGTGTTATTTCTTGGAAAAATCAGACATTTAGATTGATTTTTAGTTCCAAGAAGTAAATCAGAATGCTTGAATTTTATTACGATTCTCTATATATACAATATAACACAACATTTTAGTTCAAATTGAAAAAAATTTTAGATACTAATATTACACAACCTGAATAAAAGTCTATACTCGAAAAAAAAAAGAAAAACAAACAAAACTACATCTAAGAAAAAAAAAACCCCAACATTTCTAATCATAGAAATGTGGAGTAAATTTCCAAAAATGTTGATAAAACAAACCAATACCATTCCGGCATCTATCCATCAATAATCGATCAGTTTTTAGTTATCAAAAAAGCGGCGATAGTATATCATATCTGGATTTTAGCGGCGACTTTACTCCAGGACGCTGCTCTTTCCGTCTATTTGCTCTGTGGGTCGCATGTTTTGGGGCTTAGTTCCTTATCGAGCAGTTGTTTTGCTTATCAACTAACCACATGGTCGGGTCCCTGAGATATGATAAGATATGGTCCCAGTTCCAGTCAGTCCCTGGTGCAATCTGTGCCGATAAGTTTATCGCTGCTTATCTCCGCATATACCAAGTGCCAACCTCATTGACACTATCTAGGGAATAGCAAATAGAATGGCTAAAGATAACTTTAAATACCCTGTTAGAACTTTGTATTTTCCCCACTCAACTAACTTGACTTTAATTTAATTTCACAAGTAGAACTTTTTAAATTCTAATTTATAAATTTCGAAGAAAAAAACAATAAGCCATCAATTATAAAAATTGTCAATTTCACGGCTGCTTTTTATAAAGAGAACAGAGAAGCAAGACAAGCTACAGATAGTAAAAAGCTCTACGAGAACATATAATACGAATTTTAGATTTTTTCCTATTTCGTAACTATTTAAATATGTAAGTATTTATTGTATTTGTAAGTAACCATTTTTATTGTAACAAAAAAAATGCTATTGGCGTGACCGCAGCTGTATCTAATCAGCGCCAGAGAGCAGCGCTTCAGATACATTGCCTTCACGTGTTTTAACGGTTAACAACGGCCAAGCTCACTCCAGCTAGCCATCCCGCTCGCACTCCCGTACCGAGCCGAGCGAAGATGCTGCTACTGCTGGTTGCTGGCTGCTGTTGCAGCTGCACCGAGGCACGCAATGTCTAATTAGGAGAGAGGGAGAGGTGCTCTCCACCCCATGCTGCCCGGCATACTGCACTCCTTGCACCAAAAGGAAAGCACGAACAAATTCCTGGCGAACGCATTGGAATGGTCAGTCAGTAAAAGCATACATACACACGAACTAGATACACACACACACAGATACATTTAGCCGGCAACACGAAGCACTGAATGAAACGAAACGAAAAGGAGGGTGTGAAGTGGGAGTGCGAGTGGGAGGGGGGTGGCGCGCGCACGTTGCCGTTCCATTTCATACATACATTCATACATATAAATACATACATATGTATATTTGTACAATTTTTCCTCTGTACACCGAGAAAATGTTTGTTATATTTTTAGTATATACACAAACGGAATATATATATATATGTATTTTTATGTGTATGTACCCAAGTTTTTTTTTTTTTTTGGTAATGAAACGAATACACACAGGAAGAAGAAGAAGCAGCAGCGTAACGTAAATACAAAACAAAAACTAATTTGGCACAGTGGGCGGGAATAAAATTCTACAAGTGACAATAATACCTTTAGCACATGTTCTAGTCCCTTTTATTTTATTTTAATTTTTTAAGCTTAAGCTTATTATGTATTACCTAATCTTTAGGTAATTACAAGAACAAAAGACAAAATTTGCCAGTTTTAATAATTTTGGAAATAAAAAATTGAAATCATTAAATATTCTTTTTAATATATTTTTTGCTCCTCAAACAAACTATATTTGCCCCACTGTTTGATGACGGCATCGGTATGAGCAAAAAAAAGTTGTTTTTTTTTCTCCTTAGCTTTTTCGTCTTGTTTTGGGGGGTGTTGTTGCTGTTGTTGGGTTTTTGTCACTGCAGCTCGTTCCGCAATTCGTATACCAACTAAAATTTATCTACACTCTGGTTCGTTCGCTAGCTGTGTATGTGTGCCGTCTTAGCTGGTGTGTGTGTGCAACTTGTTATCGCATAGCGTAAAACGGCGCAGAAAAGGCTGGAAGCAGCGAAGGAAGAGGAAGAAACGGCAGAAGAAGAAGAAGAAGCAGTCGACGAAGCAGAAGCGAAAACCAAAACAAGTTTAATGACGTTTTGCGCGCGCAGCCAAGAAAAAAAGGCAACACACACACACACGCGAGCGCACACAAACGAGAAAACCAGTTTTTAAAGAAGAGGAAGAGTGAGCGAGCGAGCAAGCTAAAGAGTAGGAGAGCGAGAGCATTACAACGTCAGCGTCGTCGATTTTTGCACGTCTCTGTTTTTATTACATTCTGCGGCATTTGTTGTTGTTGCTGCTGCCGTTTCGTCTTGTGTATTTTAGCTTTTTGCGTTTTTGTTCTTGCAATTACGATTACGTACGTGCATGTAAGCGAACGTGGATGTGACTGTTCCTGCACGTAGGTGTGTATGTGTGTGTGTGTGTGTGTGTATGCACATATATGTATGTTTGTACATATGGAATGAGTGTGTGTATGTTTTCCCTATATATTTCGGGATGTGCGCATGCCTTTTAATGGCAAGGGTTGGCAGCCCCTGTATTCGGTTCGCGGAGGGTTGCAAAATGCGTTTCCAACTAACGTTTATTTTCAGTCCTGCCTTGCCTTTTTTTTCGGCCTTTTGGCCGTTCGGGTGTATGTGTGTTATACATACACACGCATCTGCAAGATAAGAGCCAAGCGCTGATAAGCAGCAGCAGCAGCAGCAGCAGCGTTATCTAATCTCAGCACCCCGCTCCGCTTATCACACACACATACGCACGCACTGATAGTACGGGTTCCTAGAGGCAATCACGCCGTTTCATTCTGGCGTGAATATCTCTATGTGCCAGTTTGACTGCCCTGCCTTATCGCTGGCATTCGTCGCTCCCTCTCGTACTCCCACCGCAGCAGCAGCAGCAGCATCGGCTAGAGCGGGATAGCCAGCAATCCCTTTCTTCTTTGCCTCTCGATCGCAAGCTCTCCACTTTCCACTCTCCGCTCTCCGCTCTGGCAACGGTAAACAAATACAGTGGGCGCCCCCTCTGAGCTTTGCTTACATTTTGCATATTCTGTTTTTAAAGAATTTAAGGAATAATATCGGGTAAACTATTTATTGCATTGGTAAACTGATAATCAAGGGAATCAAGGAATTTCATTGGGAAACAACATTTTTGTTTCGATTAACGGTTTTTAGATTTCAAACTTGTGAAAATCCTCTTAATAAAGTGATCACTGTGTGGTTCCCAGACAAAGCTATCAGGGTAATCGATGGGGAACAGCCCTGTTCTTCCAGCATTTCGATTGATCTGTGGGCCTGATAGTACAGGTATAAGGTAACTATATATATTATTATTATATTATAATACATACAGCTTTCCTAGTAATTTTTACTTACTAATGACTGGAAACTGATCATAAGGGAAGATGTTTTTTCATGATTTCTTGAAATAAAAGATTTATTGTAAAATTGTAGCTATTGGACACTCTTTCAATTGACTTCAAACATCATTTTGGATCGATAGCTTAGTTCTTTTTTTCGGAAAATTAAATATGCATCAGCGAAACGTAACCGAAGCGGGGTTGAGACCGAACCCAGGGGTGACTTGTCCACAATTCCTACGACTCCCATATATGTATTGTAAGTAGCTTGACCAGGTGGGAGGGGCCTTGAACTCTTCTTTCTCTCCACATCCACATCCACATCTTCTTCGCTCACCTGCTTTGAAGGTCGAGGCATCGAAACTGGGCGCCCGCACCGGCTGCTGCTTGTCCCGCAGGCCGCCCAGCTGCCGCTCCGGCACATAACTGACCGCCGCTGGCAGCGATTCCCCGCGCGTTAACGGCGGCCGGCCACCTCCAGCGGGATCATCCATGGCGCTGCGCTTAACACCCGGCGGACCGCCACCGGCTCCTCCCTGGACAGCCGATAGCGATGTCGTTCCGTCCGGCGCCAGGCCATGCTGCTGCGCCTGCTGCTGGGCAACATCCACGTCGACGTCCTCGCTGGGCGGCCGCTTTAGGTTGACGGATAGAGCGGGCGGTAGATTGCTGCCTCCACTGGACGGCGGTCCTCCTCCTCCGCCGCCGCCGCCGCCTCCTGACGGCTGTCGCGCCGCATTTGGCGGCAAATGGTGGGGTGTCATGTGTGAGATGCGGACGGGCCGCACGCCGCCGCCGGGTGCATCCTCCAGCTTGACGGGATAATCCAATGGCGGACCAATGCGCGGCACGGGCATCTGATAGGCGGCCGCAACGGCGGCCTGATGATGATGGTGGGCGGCAGCGGCGGCGGCGGCCACGGCCGAGCCAAGGGACAGGGGGCCGCCGGCGCTAGAGGGTCCAGGGCCAGGGCCAGGCGGTGCACCGCGATGGGAGCCGGGACCTGGACCCGGCACGGGTCCAACTTGTAACTGTTGTTGCTGCTGCTGCTGCTGCTGCTGGAGGACGACGGCAGCGGCGGCGGCCGCCACGGAGGAGACCTCGCCGTTCTCGTGGGCACGCTTGCTGGCGGGATGCAGGCGCTTCATTTGCCGGGCGGCGTCCAGCACCGCCTCGATGCGATCGGCGCCCTCGTAGTTGACGCAGCCGCGGCACACCGCCTCCGAGAAGTCGCTGATCATGGCCCAGGGCATGCGGGGCAGGTCGCACAGATAGCAGTGCTGGCGCTTCGTTTGCAGCGACATGGCTGGAATAACTGTTTCTTTTCCGCTTGTTTCGTTTCGTTTCCTTTCCTCGCCTTATTATTATGCTTTTGTTTTTATGTTTTCATCGTGTGTTTTTCTCTTCCTTATATTGATTTTTGCACACGCACACACACGCACACGGGCGCACGCATTTTCTTCTTCTGCCACCCGAAAAAACAAAAAAAATGTTTAGCTATTGCGCTGCGCTGTCCGCACACAAGCACACGCGCACGCACACACACGTCGCTGCTGCTGCTCGTCGTCGCTCTTGCATGCGGTGGAGCAGGAAGGAGAGAGTCGGTGAGAGCGAGAGAGGGAGACACGTACACGACGCCAACAACGTGGAGGAACGAACGGCAACACAAAAAACGGACAACTGGGCGACGCACCGATTAACGGAGAAGTCAACTGGCGATTCACCATTAATTTTTCCCCGATATTCCTTCTATTTAAGCGACACAACGCCTTCGCTGCAAATCCTCAATTAAATATTTTTTTATTTAATTTTCAATTTTTTTCCGTTTTCCCGGCGGAGCGGCGCGGACGTGAGTCTAATTGTGTAAAAAAAATTCTTTCCGAAGATGTACAGCGTTGCCAATGTAGCTATTTGCCCGCTATTAGAGCTGGGAAAGAAAAATCGATGTCAACATCGATTAATCGATTCTTTCTATGTTGGTCGATGCATCGATTCGGTTTAGAAAAAATCTGGGAAACTGGAAAAGCATATGAAGCACAATTAACACGTTTTGTGCTCGTATGTTGCGGGATAAAAATGTACATTTATTTGATTTTATTAAAATATATAATATATTCGAAATATTCCATATTATTATTTAATTTTGCAGATGAATTAGCAGAATGGGGCGTTAATAGAATGTTGCAGGTGTTGTAGCCGGCCACGACCGGCGCTTCTTTTGCTATTTTCCGGCTAGATTTAGCGATTTTTGATTTTAAAGAAATACTTTTTGCGGAGCGAATATGGTGTAATTTCACCTTTAATTAAGTTAAAATATAAAAAAAATATATTTTTGGTAGTAGCTTGGTTTTCATTCTTCCTTTATTTAATATTTGACTTGAACTAGCTTATTTTTATCCCGAATCTAGCTTGGATAGTCATAACCTGACAACACTGATTGTGAAAAACATCGAAACATCGATATCTGGCGGTTTTTAGAAGAGCCTCTTTTGGGCAGCATTGGGGGCCGAAATGCGCAGCACTGGAAGCTAAAACTTTGTTAAAATATGCAGCACTGCTATCGAAGAGTTACAATCGATTTATCTTCAATTCGATTGTATCGTCGACTGCTTTGCCGGCCATGCCAATAGGAACATCGTGGACGCAAACCTGGATCAAAAAAACACTGTCTTCTTATCCCAGTTTTCCACCCATTAACATTGATACACTGACAAGAAACTAGGTAATGTTGCAACATATTTTTTTGTATGGGCAGTTTTTCAACCTGCAATACACTGCCCGTAAAAAATTGCTAACATGACATAACATTGTACACATTTACATAGATTTTCATCGAGAATACTACCAATCGCATGTTTCATTAGTTGGCAGCGCTGATTGTCAGCTGTTTTTTTCGCAGGGAGAGTAGTAACCTCCCCCAAAAGGCGCCCACTAGTGACGAAAGCCGCCCTCGTCCCCAGTTCCCCCGCCCACTTTTTCCCTATGCGTGTATATATACCACGTAATGTTCGTGTCCTGCGATAGATACACACTTTGTGTGTGTATATATGTTTGTATGTATGTGTGTAGGTGGACCTTGAATACGTCGTTGCATGTGCTATCACCGTCTCGCTTCCTCCAGATCCTGGACGAACCATGGTCTGGGACAAATTCCAAATTCCAGCTATATGCATGTATGTGTGTGTGTGTGTATGTGCATGTACAACCTGTCGGTGGCTGTTCTATGTTTGTGTGCGCTGCAAAAAAGCTTCCTGGAAAAAGCAATGCGGAAAAGGAGCACGCACACGGAACAGGTAACGGGGTCTCGGGAAGGCACCACCACGTACGTCCCCTTTCCAACGCTACAGTCGCAGTCGTGCGATTAAGCCCACACTGCACACACACACAAAGAGGCTGCCAGTAAATCCCAGGCCAAAAATAGAGTAAGCGGATTAAGTCAATCGACGTGCATTTCGCCCAAGGAAAAGCAAGACTTTTTCGGAAATTAATCCTTTAATATATTCCAGTTTTAGTCAGAAGTTTGCAACGCAGTGAAGGAGTCAACTCCGACTCTATGAAGTATATAAATTCTTGATTTCTATAAAGCTTTTAAGCTATCTAAATAAAACTTTGCAGATAGTTTTCTGTATACTCTCACTAGTATACAAGTTGGATCGGATGACTATATCCACATAGCTGCTATAGGAACAATCAAAACATTTTTTTATAAGCAGAAAAATATTAAGTAACTGAAAATATGCTGGTTTTTAACATATTTTCATTTACTTCGATTTATATTCATTTTGTTTTATTCAAAAGTTTTGGTTCTTCCGAATTCCGCTGGGAATTTTAGGAAATTTTAGACTAAGCCTTAATCTTATTTAAATATCGCGCCATAAGTTAAGTGTGCCCATTGGCTTCTCGGTTCATAAAGCCAAAACAAAGTAGCAAACAAGTGTGAACTAGTCCCTCTCAAATCGCTCGTGACAACCGTGCTGCCAGACTGTGCGAGAAAAACGAACAATTCCCTTATCTATAGAGTCGCCTGTAAAACCTTTAATACTCAAGCGCAGTCCTGAGGGTTAATTTGAAATCAAGTTTTTGACGCTAAAACCCTGAAACTCTTTTAACAAAACGTCAAGACTGTCTTGAAGCCGATGCTGCCATAGTTTTAACCACATAAGTTGTCATAAAAGTTATCGATATGCTGATATATTTTTCACTACCGCGGTCACACTTGTTAACAACTATTTTTGGGTGCTAAGCGCCAGTTTTGCCAGTTTAAAAAGCCGAACAAACATAAGCTAAATATAACAAAAGAAATGCTGAAGAACTTTACCCGAGAATGTATACCATTATTTTTTTCTTGATCGATTATGTTAATATTAGGCAAAAATGGAAAAACGCTAAATCGGTATCCAGTGTTGCCAGACCCAGTGTTGACCTCAGTGATGAGCCTTTAGAAAAAGTAAGAAAAAACAAGCTAAAAACTAACAAAAACAATCAAAACAAATATCTACATCCAAATGCACTTACATATAAAAGAAACGTTTGTAATACTTTAATTTTAATAAATTTAATTAATAATAATTATTTTAATTTAAATATTAAAGAAGATATATTTGAGAGCTATAAACTCCATAAGCTTTCCTTTTACAAAAAAAAAATGCTAGATTTAGCCCGAAACAAGCTAAAGTGGCAACACTGGGCAGCGCAGTCGCCGCCAAAAGATACATCTCTCCGATCTGAGCTATATCTCAGTTGTTTTTTTTTTAGTGTGCGGAGTGGGAGTGTGTAGTGTGTGTGTAACGGCTGCGCCAGCAATACGGTTAATATTCTGGAGCTTCGCACACAAGCACACCCACACACGTGTGTGATTGAATCTTTTTTTTTTTTGTTGTTGCTCGCGGAGTTGTGATTTTAAAAATAATGAACAAATAACTAAAATATAAAGAAGACCGCACAGCGCGCGTGAATTGAAGTTTCTCGATGTGCCGGCCTTCGAGCGCTGAATAATAATAATAATAATAAAAAGAGATAAACCCAAAACCGAAGTGCCACTCAGCTGTTGCGAATAATAGGGCTAAAATAAAAAGTGCAAAAGAACCGCAAAAGCAGGCCAATACATAAAACACCGAAAATAAGAGGAAAAGGAGACGGAGACGGAGCTTGAGAGCAGGAGTGTGCGAGTGAGAGAGGTGGCGAAGATGGAGAATAAAACACGGATTCGTGAGTGGAAACAAAGAGCGGAATCGGAATTGGAGTCGTAAAATCATAAAAAACAACAAAAAAACAAATCACTCAACATAATCGACCGAAAGCCGAAAAAAAAGAAGAAAAACAACCTGCTCTTGGAAACGGAATCGCGATTTCAAACTTAACGCACAGTGTTGTTGTTGTTATTTATTTTTTTTTTCTCTTTTTTTCCTACCCTTTTCATCTTTTAATCTTGTGTGTGTATGTGTGTGTGTGTGTTTTACAAATAAAACAAAGTAAGGCCTAAAAGCCATAAGGCAAGTGCAATAAAAACAAACCAACAACAAAAACACGGCAAACAAAATCAATATTAAAGCAGTAACAAAAAAAAAAAAAAACTCAACGAGTCGATAAGCTAAACGATAAGTGAGCCAACGGAGAGGAGAAGTGCAGGAGCAAAGGGGACAGAATCCACCCCCCCGGAGCCAGCATCACCCGCCCCACCAACCACCCACCCACAGACCACCACAGCCACAATGGGACGACGAACTTATCTGAGCCGAGCCTCCGCCATTTCCTTCCCCAGCAGAATCGAAGGATGGCTAGATGTCTGCGGTGAGTCCTTAACCATTATTTAGCGTCCTAAAACAATATTATAAAATATATTTCAATAGATAAATGCATAGAAATGAGTTTTGAGGAAGGAAATACATGTAATTTCTGTGATAATATCATTATTTTAAGGATGTCAGTCAATTCATTAGCTTTATATAGCTCCTTAAAACGATCTTTTAATCAAAAACTGAGCTAAAAACCCTTAATAGAGTCTGCAAAATAGAATTAACAAGATGATAGACATGTAATTTGGGTAATATAAGGATATATAAACAAAAAAATGATACAAACAGGAAGTAGATACAAACTAACACTTTCCCAGATATAGTACCTTCATTATAAAGAGTTCTACCTTTTAGTTATTAATTTAAAATCAACTAAAACGACCCACATGGGTTTGATTATATGTGATTATAGCCATTTCTAACATAGTACCATAATTATAGCTAAAGACAGACATCGGATATGACTTGAAATATTAAAAAAAAGAAAGCAAAAGTAGAATTCGAATGCTACAAAATTGGCTTAGAAAACAAATTCGAAAATCCAATATCTAATTTTCAAGAGATTATCTTTAATTATGGGATAGGCAAAGCTGTTAATATTCAGCTTGAATATAGTTAATAATGAAAAAAAGGACATAGAATAACCTACTATGATACGAGTTATTTTACCACTATATAGTACCTTCAGGAGTCTTAATTAGATCCTTAAAATAAGCTTAAAGCGATACAAGCATGATTAAACCTTAATTAATTTCATTTAGTTCTTTAATTTATTAAAAAATGGTAGTAAAACGATAATTTTTTTACTTTATTTTTACTAAAATATAAACAAAAATATCTTTAAGAGTTCTTGCAAACAAAAACCTACGAAAAAGGACTTTAAGACCTAGTTAGATTTCCTTAGTGAATCATAGGTTTAATTCACTAAGGAAATCTAACGTTTATTTAAGCTTAAACTAGATTTAAATAATATTAACAACTAATCAAAGAGAGCAATTTTAAAGCAAAGTGTTTCCCGATTTAATAAATATTCAAATAAATTTAAAGGCTAAAAATTATCCTTTATATATACCCGATATCCTAGCAAAAGGTGGTCAAAAGAGTAAACAGAGATGACAAAGTTAATAAAAGATTGGGCTAAAATCATGCAAAGTAGTTAAGTATTTGTAGTAAAAGACAAAAACATTGTAAAACTACAAATCAATGAACAATTATCTAAAGTGTAACCATAACTATGTTATTATTATTAGATTTAATGGGTAACTAAGGTAACCCTTTGCCAATATAGCGTGCGTTTAATACCCGTAATTGAAATTTATTATTTACATTATATTTTTACTATAGTTTAGAGACAAAAAAAAACAAAAAAAAAGGTAATGAGCAACTCGAATTGCTTTCGGGTTCGGCCTTAAATCTGCCACATTTTTAAAGTCCCATTTAAATGCTAAACGAACGAGGAGTCGCCATAAGTCGAGTGTTTTAATGCCGACAGTTATGGGCAGTGGAGTTCCTCTGTGGATTTTTCACAAGGGAAATATATCGGGAGGAAGGGCGGGGGAAAACTCCCAGCTGATGCGGATGTGGATGCGGTTGGCGGATGTGGATTTGGATGTGGATGTGGATGGGCCTTGTGCTCACTGCTCTCTTAAGTATCTTCGTGTCACCTGTGCAAATTCCTTGGCCTGGGAAAACTGCCTTTCCACATTTTTCTGGCACTCTGTTTTCCGTTATCTCTCTTGCTCACTCTCCACCCACCTGGCTGGCCTTTTACCTGTCGCTGTTTTCGGTTTCACTCACAGAGAGAGGGGTTGGTGGTGTCCCTCGGTAAAAGGTATCGGCAAATACCACCAAATACTTCGGCAAATAGACAATAAAAGTCCCCGTAAATGGCAGGGTCGTCGCTAGAGCGGTTCAGGCGACCAAAGTGGCACAGGTGGTGGTCGGACAGGTAGCTGAAAAGGGTCTTTCTCTAATTACTAAAAATCTGTTGAAAATATAACGAAACTATATGAAATTTGTAGCCATAAAAATGAAGCAGAGAAATAATGTTTAAAGATGTTTTTTTGTTCATCATAAATAAAGTAATTTGAAGATCATTTCAGTAATTTTCAGCACTTCACGTCAGGTTATAGGCTTGTAATAAATAATAATAATAATAAAGTAATTTGAAGATAACTTAGCTTAGTTTTTATATCTTTTTATAGATGATGTTCCTGGAAATGCTTTAAAGTAATTAAAACATATTTTAGAATAAATAATAATAAGTAATAAGACTTAAAATATTTAATACTATTTAATTAGTAAGATTTTACTCAGCAAGACATTATTTAAAAGGTTTAAGTCTTACTTTAAGCACTTTATAACATGTTATAGGTTTGTAATAAATAATACTAATAAGTAAAGTAATTTGAAGATAACTAAGCTTAGTTTTTATATCTTTTTATAGATGATGTTCCTGGAAATGATTTAAAGTAATTAAAACATTTTTTTAAAACATTGTGAAAACCTTACTTTGTATTTCTTAAGCTAAGAAGCTTTAAGAAATATGTGTAATTAAATTAAATTAAGAAATAAAAGAGAAAAGGTAAAAATATTGAATAAAATATTTAATAAAATATTTTTACCTATATTACACATATTTCTTAATTTAATTTAATAAAATATTTTTAGTAAGATTTTACTCAAGATTTTACTTTTATCACTTTACAACATATTTTAAGCTTATAATATAGCAGAAACCTGAACTAACTTTATTATTTTATTTAATACAGTTAATATTTTTAATGTTTTCCTGTTATTAATTTAAAATATTAATGACTTCTAAGGGTTATTGATTTCTTCTCCTAATTTTTTGTCGCCTGTGACCCCTATTCACGTGTGTTATATATGGATTAGCATTAGCATTGAGCACTCAAGGGGGGCACGTACGTTAAAAAACAAAACGGAAAAATACAACAACAACAACAAAAATTGGTAATAGCTCACACACACACACACACTCACATACGATCGCGATAAAAAAATAAAATAAAGGCTACCTTCGCCTTGAAGGCAACTTCTCTTATTGCCGTTTTTCGGTTTAGTTTTTGTTTTTGTGTTTTTTCCTCGCTTCTGCTTCTGCCTTTCTGTTACGGTTATTTGCCCGCAGCGGAAGGAAGGTGTGTGTTTATTTCCAGGTGTATGCCTGTGTGTGTGTGTGTGTGTGTGTGTTAGTGTGCGGTGTGCGGTGTGTGTGTCAAGGTCATTGATGGCATTCGCATTCTCTAAAGGCAACCTTTTGCCTCGCCTTTTGGCTTCATCTTTGTCTCTGTCGGTGTCTTTGTGTAGTGTCTTCTCTGGGCATTGCTTTTAACCTACAACTACACCTACACCTACAAAACTCAAATAACAAGCAAAGCACATAGATACGCACCACTACACGGGCTCGGATGCACTGAAACTTATTTTGTTACATTTATTAAGGGTTCTTTTGTGGTTATTTTGCCCTAAGGAGGTTGACATGTATAGAAAAGTGTGCTTTTAGATAGATTTTTAATGATATAACTTGGTATTTGTTATTTAGTGCCTTAATTGCATTTTATTTATTATTATATTATTTATATTCTAGCTTTATTATTATTTTATTTTATTTATATTATTATTATATTATTTGATTTTTTAGCTTTAAATCAGGGATGCTCAAATTCCTTACTCGAGAGTCGGCCCTTGCTAAGATTGTAAACAATACAAAACACTGCGCTTAAATTGTTATTTTGTGGTTTGAATAACCTTTTTAAAAGATAAATAGCTATGTTATGTAGTCTCAGTCAATTTGTGTTACATATTAATTACTAATATTTTGATATTTTTAATTAAACTACAAATATTAGCAATTTTTTGTGTTCTGTTTTATTTCTTACTCCAACAAATGCTGCACTTCTTTAAATAATTCTAAAAATGAATATATATTAAATATATATTAAATATCTTATTTTTTATTGTTTACTTATAAAACCATCTTAATTTTGAAGTAAAAATAATATATTTTTGATCATTATCCATATATAACATGTCTAGTTTATCCAATATTCAAGTAACTTAACAACTTCAACATAAGTTAACTTTTTCGTCTTGAAAAATAAACTTCCATTTGAAATAATTAAAAAATCTCGATGTAAAAATGATTTTATTTTGTTCAGTGTATATATATAGAGGCGAGAACAAATCATACAGGTTCGATCCATATGCTGGTTGGTGTTACTCCTCCTCCTGTTGTTGTTGTTTTTGTTGTTGTTTTTGTTGTTGTTGTTGTGGCTGCCCGTGTGTCCGAGTTGTTGGTTTCGTGTTAGCCCGCTGGCTTGACATCATTTCTGTCATGTTTCGTGTTGTAGCTGCCTTTTTATTTGGTCGGTTGTTAGTTGTTACAGTAAATAATGGCTAAAAAATATATATGCGCGAATAGAAAGAAATATATATACTGGAAAATATATTAAATATATAATAATTTTAGTAAATTAAATTAAAATAATTATAAAACATTGTTCTTACTTTACTTGAGAAAATCAAACTTTCGATTTGTTTATTTTTCCAGTATGAAAATGTCTGTATTTATGGCTTAAAATTTGATTTGAAATCTCTCAAAAAGCTGTCTAAAAATATGCTGTATAATTTTCAACTATAAATTTAGCTTAAATTCGATTTGTTTATTTTTTCTGTATGAAAATGTACGTATGTTACATATTTTTAAAGTATAAATTAAGCTAAAATTCGATTTATTTATTTTCTGTCTATTTTTTATAGCTAGAAATATCCGCTAGAGATTTGAAATCTCTCGAAAAGCTGTCTAAAAGTATGCTGTATATTTGTTAACTATAAATTTAGCTTAAAAATGAAATACAATTTGGTTTCCCTCAGCCCCAGTCCCCACTGTAGCCTCTTAAGACCCCCCTTTAATTGGTTTCTTCAACGCTTTCGCTTTGCATGTCACTTGGCCATGTCTGGAGCCAAACGAACTCTTCCTCTTGGCCAACTCGCCTCGCTTTTGGTTCGGTTTGCTTTGGTTCTTTGGGCTTTGGCGTTTAGAAATTGGTTATGAGGCCATTTGCGTACAGCAAAAAAAATAAATAAAAAAAGTCACTAGAGTGCCGCCTGAAAAAAAGCGTTAAAAGGAGGAGAAATCGACGCGGGGCAAGAGGCAAGGAGGAGCTGCTGGCCAAGTCGAGGGAGAAGAACGATAAGCGATGGCGCGGTGCGGGGTGCGGGGAGGCGCGATGATGGCGTCATTAACTTGGCCGAAAGCTCGGCTTTTGTCGCCGCTGACACACTTTTGCGCACTGCACTTGTTTGTTGTTGTTCGATTTTTATGGGTTAAAACTGAACTGAACAGAAAAAAAATGCATCTGACAGATACATTTATGTCTCGGTTTTATTGAGCAGAAATTGCCAGAACTTTGCAGCTAAAAAAAAAAGGGAAGTTAATCTAGATTTAAAGATATATAAAAAAATAAGGAGGGAAATTTTTATAATTAACTAAAAAGCAAATTATATTTTAAAGAGCTTAGAATTTAATAGAAATAGAAAGAACTTGACTGAACTTCATACTCAAAGATATATTTATATAATTACTAAATGTAAACAAATTTCTTACATTTAAAAATTTAAAATAAATTTGAAAATTTCTATCATTAATTAGAAAGCAAATGATGTATTTAAAGAGCTTAAAATTTATCAGACATATTAAATAGAAGTATTAAGAACTTGTCTAAAATTCTTACTGAAAGATATATTTATATTAATACTAATTGTAAACAAATTTATAGCAAATTTTTTACATTTAAAAATATAAAAGAAAAATGGAAATTGATATTTTTAAGTAGAAAGTAAATTATGTATTTAAAAAGCTTAGAATTTAACAGAAATAATAAAAACTAAATGAGGGGCTTCTTGCTGAAAAAAATGTTTAAAAGCAGAAATACTAAATGTAAAAAAATGCGTTGCAAATTTTAAACATTTAAAAATATAAAATAACTATGAAAATTTCTATCATTAATAAGAAAGCAAATTATGTATTTAAAGAGCTTCGAATTTGTCAAAAATATTAAGAACTTGACTTAAACTTTATACTGAAAGATATATTTATATAAATATTAAATGTAAACAAATTCGTGGCAAATATTTTACATTTCAAAATATAAAAGAAAAATGAAATTTTCTATTATTAATTAAGAAGCAAATGATGTATTTAAATATCTTAATATTTATCAGAAATAATAAGTCAGGCTTTTTGCTGTAAAATATGTTTAAAAGCAGAAATACTAAATGTAAACAAAATTTTTAACATTTAAAAATATATAAAACAACAACAAGGAAATTTGTACTATAAATAAAGAAGAAAATTATTCATTTTAAGAGCTTAGAATTTATTAGAAATATTATTAACCTTTTATAGGAGTTTCAAACTCAAAGATATATATTTCAAACTATAAATACTTAACCCCTGAAAGCCAGAAACATTAACAGATAGTTAACCCACAGTTCATTGATCCTCAACCAGAAAAAAAAACAAACAAAACAAAACCAACTTTCGTTTGAGGAAAACCTTTCCAATTGCAATCCATCCATGGCGATCTTGGGATGGCTTGACCCACTGCATCTGCTAGAAAGTGAAACATGGACTGGAACTGGCTGGATTACTGGTACTGGACAGGTACCCCAGACCCCAGAGCAGCCAGACAGGTGGGGCAGGTGGGACAGGAAGAGATGGAAGTTACTACAATTTTCTATTTTCAAGTATCGAATGCGTTGTCGTTGTCGTTGTCGTTGCAAATGTTGCCCAACAACTTTCTATGAAAAAATTCACTTTTTCCTCAACACACACCTCTCTAGTGTGTGTGTGTGTTTTTCGGGTGAGGAGAGTGGAGGGGGGAGAGGGGGAAGACCAGAAAGCCGGCTTTTTTTTTCTGTTTTCGTTTGGGCTTTTAGCAAAAATCGAACTCGAACAGATTAACACGTTGCCGCCTGAAACAAAAGGGAAACTTTTGGTGAAAGAAAACCCGTTTCAACCAGTGCCAGTATTTAGAAAATAAAATAAAAAAACAACAACAAATTAATACAAACACTAAAATAGAAAAAAAAGGAAAAAAAAGCACTAAAAACCAGATGGAACTCCTCACAATCTGGGTTCCCATGGGGCAATCTCTGGTACAAAAATCATGCGGATTGAATCATTTTTTTTTTTTGTTTTTTTCGGGTTGCCAAAACACTTGTTCATTCCTCACAATACGGTTCATATCAGAAAATATATATCCGGGGAATATGTAAACACATTTTTTTGTTTGTTTAAAAAAAAGCAAAAAAAATATAAGAAAGAAAGAAAACGTTTAAGGAATTTGCCAAGTTGGTGCCCCAAAGTGATGTCTCCTCTTCTGGGACCCTGGACTGGCTTTGATTCTTATTTAGATCGGAGTCTGGGTACTTCAGGTATTTATTTATTATTTCTGCCTTTTTTGCTGAAATGAAAGACTTGCCCCTAAATTGAAATTTGAATAAATGGAGAGTAAAGCGAGGAATCTTTGAAGCTGCAGGAAATTGATTATCGAATGTCAGTTATGGTTAAGAAATGTAAACATAATTAGCTTAATAATCACTTAATTTAATTCCAAGCTAATAAATTGCTTACCTTTTAATTAAGGAAACAGAACTACAAATGGTATTTCGGTTTATATTTTATCAAGATTTTGGTTTTTAATATCTTAAGAGTACTCTGTCTGATTTGCTCAAGAAAAAATCAAATTAAAATCGGATTTAGCACTGAATCAAAGCCTGTCAAAAGAGAGCTCATCAAAAAACTACAAAAAATAAAGAAGAGATCGCGTGTGCCCCGAAAATAATACCAGACACAACGCAAACACAGACAACCAAACAGACAGACAGACAGACAGACTCATTGACATATGACAGAGGCGCACATATAAGGGGGGTCTAATAATACCGAATTTTGTGGGTTAAAATAATGATACTTCTACCATTTTAGATTTATTTCCTTAACCAATCAGAGTAATGATAAAAAAGTTCAAGATTTTTTATTACGAAAGTAGCGCAGGAATATTTTGGTCTTCTTTTGAGATTTTTTTAATCTTTCTTTTTTTAAGTTGTTTTGGTTTTAAATGAAGCTTAAAATCTCGCAATTGCAGAATTTTAAGTCTTATAGTAAGATTTTTGGTTTTATATTAAGACTTTAATTTAAATATGCACAAAATCTTGAAAGAAGATTTTATTTATTTATTTATTAATTTGGTTTGTCCTTTAAAATCTTTAAGCAACTAATTTAATTAAATACATATATTTAGAGGAATTTTAAAAGGGCATAAATTAATGATTTTAATACTAATAGGTTTAATTGGCTTTATAGTTCATAAATAATTATAATAATAGACATTAAATTCTGCTGTAGGACAATTCTCTCTCAAATAAAATTAATAATATTAATAATATAAATATTTTTGAATATTGAATCATTTTTTAAGTTGACTTAAAGTTAAGTAACTGAAAAATTCATTTTGAAAGTCTATTTCTCTTTTATAGAAAATTAACTGATTTGTTTTAGCTAAATAATAAAACTACGCCTTCTTTGGTTTCATAGTTAATAAAAATAATAGTTGCTTTGGAAAACCTGAATTTAGTTAACTTAAATATTATTACCTTGAAAATGCTTAATTTTATAAAGAAAATTGGGCGAATTGTTATAGATAGTATCCACGCCTGCCTCTATTTAAGTAACTAAAATATAAAGTAAAACTTAAAATTGCTATATTTTTTTTAAGAGCAAATTAACAGATTTTGTAGAAATAAAAGAATGATACTTTACCTGTTTTTGGTTTAAAAGCTAACAAATAAATAATTTATAATTTATAATTTTATAGAGAGTCTTCTAGTTTACATGATTTAAAAATTGAATATAAGATTGAATTTGAAAATTTTTAATTACTAAACGGAAATTTAACACATTTCTGTGAGATAAAATAATAATATACAAGACTGCTCCGATTATCGAAATCGTAAAAATTTACCGATTTTGAAAAAGAAAATTGGTGCTCCCGTTCTCTGTAAATCTAATAACTCCAGTTTTTGTTTCTTAATTGATAAATAAAGTTTTAATAATTTCGTTAGAAGCCTTAAAATGGAAGAAATTTAAAAATTAAATTTATTGTTAAAATTTTAAAGTTTTCGAAAGAAAATTAACATATTTTTAGTTTTAAAAAAACCCCCTAAAAAACATATATTCGGTGCAACTGTGGCAACTGCTCCAACAATGTGCCAGAGAAGAAGCTGAAGACGCTGAAGACTTTAAAGAAGTCGTCGCAGAAGACTGAAGAAGCAACGAACAGAGATAGAGAGAGAGAGAGAGAGAGAGAGATATAAAGAAAGAAAGAGAAATAAATCTATAAATGAATTGACAAATCAAATAATGCAAGCAGGTCGCCGCGACAGCAGCAACTATTACATGATGCGAAATCCAAGTTATGCTATAATTCTGCATTGTTTGCTTTGGGATTGTTCAAAGCAAAAATAACAACAAAAAAATACAGAAAAAATACAACAAAAAAATAAGAAAAGAAGTGGAACGACCGGAGTTGTGTGTACTTTTTTTCCGTTTGTGATTTTTTCGAACGTTTCGCATATTTCCCATAAACCTAATTAAATGCGTTTGTTCGTTCGTTTACGCAACGCCTTGTGTCGGGATTGCGTGCCATAACGACATCTAGACACAAACATATGTATGGACATATATGCTGGCATATATATATAGTATAGGATCGGAATATATATATTTATATTTATATGCATCTGGGTCGGGGCGGGTCACCGCCCAAAATGCAACATGTTGTTTAGAGGGATTCAGGGAAGTGCCGACACCGCCGCCGCGTTGAAGATGATGTGGGACAGCTGCAGCATGCGGAAGCAATAGTTGCCACAAGTTGCACTCAAAGAAAATTCATTAAAATTAGCTCAAGTTAATTCCTTGTTGCCTGAACTTTGGGTAATATTTACTTTACCTTTTTGGATTGAAAAAGAAAGCCATTAGTGGGTCTTGTGTAGGTTGTAAGAGTTGTTTTAGTTGAATTCGAAATTTTGGCTAAGGATTTTACTTAAATATTAAAAAGAGTATAGTTTTTATTGCTTAAATATTAGCTTTACAAATTCTTTTTACATTTTTACATAATTTTTATACGCTTTTTTGGGTCTTTGGTTCCTGACTCTTTAATTTTACCAATTCTCTTCTCTTTTTCAAGAAATATATTTCATAAATCAGTAGAATCCTTAATATTTTAAAGCGTTTACTATTACGTACTAGGAAAACTTTTGTTGTAAACAATTCTTTAATTTAAAAAATATTAATTAAAGGAACGAGAAGAAGTAGAAAGAGCAGAAAAGGAAGAAATACATAGAAGGAGAGATTAAATAGAAATTGTGTGTCTTCAAAGAGACCACATTTAAGTAGCAATTCTTCTTCTTATGTCATTCTTCGTGTTCGTAAGACTTTTCTCTTATATTTTTCCTTATGGTCTTATTTCTGGTAAAAATAATTTCAGTATTGAAAGAAATAGGGGGAAAAAAACAATCATAACGATCACAGTTAAATTTAAAAAAAAAGAATTATTAGAGGTACATTTTAAGAACTGTCTTCCCCCGAGTTCTAAAGGTATTTCATTAACATTTTTTAAGACATTCCCCTTATTTGTAAGCAATCTTTTTTTTTTAGAATTATTAAAAAATGACAAGCAACGAAAGAGAGCAAGAAAAAGACAGTTAGAGCCTTCAACTTAGTATACAAGTTTTAATTTAAGTTGTAATTCTTCTGATGTAATTTGCACAATTCTACATTTCTTTAACACTTTTCTTAACAATTGGTTTTTTTTTTTGTAAAAAACTATATGTTTTTTTAATTGTTAAGAGCGGTAAAGAAAGAGGAGTAATGAAATATAAGTAAAAAAAGAGAAGTAAAGAAACAAAAGTAAAGAAAGAGGAGAAAAGTAAAGAAATAGAAGCAAAGAAAGAAAAGTAAATAAAGTAAAGAATGAGAAGTAAAGAAATAGAAGTGAAGAAAGAGGAGTAAAAAAAGAGGAGCAAAGAAAGAGAAGTATAGAAAGAGAAGTAAGGAAATAAAAGTAAAGAAAGAGAAGTAAAGAAATAAAAGTAAAGAAATAGAAGTAAAGAAATAGAAGGAAAGAAAGAGAATTAAAGAAAAAGAAGTAAAGCAATAGAAGTAAAGAAAAAGAAGTAAAGAACGAGGAGTAAAAAAAAAACCGTAAAGATAGAACAGTAAAGATATAGAAGTGAAGGAATATATGTTAAAGAAGAGGAGTAAAGAAAAGAAGTAAAAAAATAGATGTAAAGAAATAAAAAAAAAGAAAAGTAAATAAAGAGAATTAAAGAAAGAAAGACAGTGAAGACAGTTAGATTCTTCAATCAGAGTTAATTTTTAAGAAGCAATTCTTCAACTCTCACTTCCGACTCCCTACAAAGCTTCAAGTTTCCGTAGGCTTTTTCTTATATATCCTCAAAGGCATGAACATATGTACAAATATATATTTTTTCGAGTGTACTCCAGAGGCGTGGGGGCCACGCCCCAAAGGCGACAGCGAACAAAACACAACACAAACCACAAACACAAAGACATCTATTTCTTGTGTGGTTTTAAATGGCGATGAGGCGACAATGGACAAGGGAAAACCAGAGAACTGACGCACCCGAGTCTTCGGCGGAAAACTCATCCGCCCAATTCGACACCCCTCCCCTTTAGTGGCACCCCCCCTCATCCCCTCCTGAAAGAAGACTCCCCTCCCCCCTACACCCACACGATAAGGCGCAGATGACGCAGAGCATAAATTACTTTAAATTAGTTTTAATTGGCAATGTCTTTGCGTTGCGCCTTTAACATTTAATAATTCAATTTTTGTGCAATGGGTTTTTCTATATACTATATAGACATTATGAGTTATTTGCCAGAATAATGAGCTCTTAATACATATTAATTAAATATAAATCTAGTTTTTGATATTGCTGCCTGAAGTTATAAATTATATTTATTTAAAAAAAATCCCCCCTTTATAATTTCAAGTGGGAATTAATACAAGATTCCAATGATGACGATGATGTCATTAATTATGCGCGGTGATAACAAACTGAAAAAGTGTAAAGAAATGCAGCTGAAAAAGAGGAAATAATTTCAATTAACATTCCATTCTAGCAGCAAAAATTATAGGAACATAATTGGTAAATTACGAATAAATTATAGGGGAAGAGGAACTAAATGAAAGAGTTCTGGATTCTGGACGGGATTATAGGTTTCTCTACATACATATATCTTGGGGAACTTTGGGTAAATGTACAAAACTTTTGATTAGTTTTCCAAGCAAATTCCACTTACAAAAGGCTCCAACTGACTCATTTTCCCTGGGACTTAATCATTTAATTAAGTCATTATTGTTTTCAGCTTTGATTTGCAGAATTCTTTGTTTTTTATATTTACAAGTTTTAACTGTTTTTTTTTGTAGTTTCTTTTTGTGTAACTTTATTGATTAATTGTGGGAAGTAGTCAGGCATGAAAGCACTCTGAATCCACATTTGCATACTTGGACTTTGATGAGGTTTTGCCTGGTATTTGACTTTGGATTATTATGGAATATATGACTGATATTATACCGAATAATATATGCTTAATTCCATGGAATTAATGAACTTGAAACGCACTTAACATCTTGAGAATCGAGCTGATTGTTGAGTTAATTTAACATGCTAATTTTGTATTGTTTTCTTTTCATTTCTTCTTTTTTGTTAGAACTACTTTGCCTAATTGCAGGCAATTAGGTTACAGCTCCCCCTGTCTCTCTCTGTATAGCTATGAAACGCACTGTACGCTTGGCTCTGTAGTATTTATTTGACATTCATGAGCTGCAAGTTGGAATTGAATCTGTCGGTTGTATCTTATCTTGTACATTTTTTTGTGCATGCCAATGGGAAATGCACGGCAGAGCAAAGATAATACACAAATTGTTCGAATATCTCGCGGCTATATATTATAAGTTATATATAAATATATATACATAAGAAGACAGAGGCAGAAAAAGGTTTTAAACAGGATGAAATCAGTTTGAAAAGCAAACAAAAATCTATTTAAATTTAATTACTTTATTTTTAGCCATTTTAAAATCGAATTATAAAAAAATATTATTATAAAATTACGAATAAGAAGTGGAAAACATATAAAAAATACTTTATTTTAATTCTTAAAGAGACAAAACTTAAAATACCCTAGTTTTTCCGTGTTTTTTTATTTTTCAAATGGTTTTCCACATTTTTCACGCTCAAATGCCAGCTGTTTGATGGCTATTTTTGCCTCTGCTTCTGTTTTTCCTCCCATTGACCAGACCCTGCCCCTGCCCGTGCCCCTGCCCCTCTCACGGCCACCTGCTGCCACCATGTGCAGAGAAGGAAAAATCGCTGACACAGTGCATTGAACTCGAGAACTCAAAAAGCGAGAAATTCTTATGCAAAAGGCACAAAAAATATATAAAAAAAAAAAATACATACAAGTATAAAAGAGAGCGAGGAACAAAAAAAAAAATGAGAAAATTTATTATAAAGAAACAAACGGCCAACGAACGTTACAGAGAACAAAAAATAAAGAAAAAAATTATTAAAGCAAACTTGCTGAGCAACTGACTTCGTCGACTTCGACGTCATCGCTTCACTTGCTGTTGTTGTTGTGCTGTTGTTGTATTTGTTGTTGAGTTGTTGTTGCTGTTGTTGTAGTCTTCACAATTACTTACAATATTTATGTTAAATGGACAGACGGCGCCGGACTTGAAAAGCTACGCTCGCTTGTATGTGAAATAATTTTTGCTGCTTAAATAGGAAAAAAGTGCAGAATAAAAAATAAAATAATAGGAGACGACGGCACTCAACGAACGAGCGAGCGAGCGAGTCGTGAGCTCAAAAGTTAGACTTCAAATGCACTGGAAAAAATGCTAATTATAATAAATAATAAATTAAATAATAAATTAAATAATAATAAAAAATAAATTAAATAATAATAATTTAAATAATAATAAATTAAATACTAATAAATAATAAATTAAATAAAACGTATTTGGCAAAGTTTGCTTAAAACAAACTTACAAAAATATACATTCTTAACACTAATAAGATTTTGTGCATTCTTAAATTAAAATCTTAATATAAGACCAAAAATCTTAATATAAGTTTTAAAATTCTGGAATTACGACTTTTTAAGCTTCATTTAAAACCAAAACAACTTAAAAAAAAAAAACAATAAAAATATCTCAAAAGAAGACCAAAATATTCTTGCACTACTTTCGTAACCAAAAGTCTTGAAAAATGACCTTGTCTTGGTATATTTTTAAGCCTTTTTTCTCAGTGTTGACTTTTGGGACTTGAGTTCCTATAGGTAAAAAAAGACATAGAGTAGGATGAGTGGGATGAAGGGCACTCATAATCATGCGTACTCCCTAAAGATGACAGATTTTAAAGGAGAATATCTATATATATATATATATTTAACAAGAAAGAAAGCCAACTTCGGTTTTCAACTTGATCAGGGGATTGAATTCAAAACCAATCATAACTAATCAAAAAATATAAATATAAAAGCTCTAAAGAACTCATGTGAACTCATAAGTATGACCACATTTTTACCAATCTTATTTCAAGTCCTTTATATAGCCTTTAAGAGTATTTTAAATTTAGTCTGAAGCTTGAAATGCGGTTAAGGAATCAATTATATTATTTTATTTTTGATTAGAATCAACAGCCGAGTCAATCTAACCATCACTCAATTTTTTTTTTTTTTATTTTTATGAGGGGTAACATCATTAAAATTAAACAAAAAATCTGCAAAATTTTATATTTTATAATATTAAATTTTTGATGTAGAGTTTAAATTAATTCATTTTTGACGGAGTTATGGTAAATTTTAGACAGCTTTAAATTTAAGTTCTTCTTAAAGTTCTTAAAGTTTTGTTGTGCTAACTTTTTTTTTTTCTGGCAACAAGGTCACACTTTTAATCGAATTTATGCAAGTGTCATACAAGCATAACTCCATTTAACGCGTGTCACGCACGCATCCCCTTGGCCAAAGCTCGGCTCCAAATTAAAACCGTTCTTGCTGCCTCGCATTGTTATCTCATAGAAGCAAAAAAAAAACAAAATTAAAGCAAGAAATTAACAGAAAAAAAAATTATAAGAGGAAAAGAAAATAAAGAAAGAAAGAAAGAAGGAGAAAGCACGCAAGACGCGCAAACTGAGTGAAACGAACTTTGAGAACTCAGACACGCAAGCTGCAAAGTGGAAAATGGAGAGAAAAATAAATCTGTGGAAAAAAGTGGGAAAAAAAAATCTGGGATTGAATCAAAGTGCGGGAGGGGGGGACAGCAGGGCCCGAGTCGGTTCAAGTTGGCTAAGCAATTCTCATTGTTTTTTTTTTTTTAAGTATTTCTTTCCTTCTGTAACTCCCGAAGCTATCTATATGTAGGGGCTTAGCTACTGTATCTGTGTATCTGTGCATCTGCATCTGCTGCTAAATTCTAATGCATACAATTTTCACATTAGAAACGGATTCGCAGTCCAAAGTTCCAATTGGAATTGCAGTTGCAAGATGCATAAATAAATAATCCAGTTAATTAGCAGCACGCATGCGCCACATCTTCTTAATTATTCCAAAAGCTAGCGTAAAAAACTTGCTCATATTTTAATTCTCTTTTAAAAAGATTAAGCTGGAAATAATGTTGGATATTACAAGATTTTCTTTGTGAATTAATATCTATTTATTTTTTTAAGGCATATTTTTTAAAGTAACAGAAAGAAAAAGGACTTACTTTACATTCCATTTCTATTTATTTCTTTTACATTTAGAGAAAAACAAAGTTGTTTACATATTTGTTATAAAAAAAAATTTACGCATTTAAATATAATAAATACATTATTTTATCCTTTTTATATTTATTTCAACATTTTAAACTATAAACTTTGATATTTTATTTCTGTTTTTTGATGTTTTTTACATGCGTATGTAAGCTACGCGTAAAAAGTTCAGCCGAAAAGCAGGCAGCAGTTTTTTTGAGAGCACTTTTCAACATTGGCTGACAGATGGCGCCACAAAAGAAAATGTAGAAAAAGCTGAGCAAACAATTTATTATTAATTTAAGCTATTTGTGAGCTTTAAAAAAAACCATTACTTAAGAAATATAAATTTTTTAAGACATGCTAATAATTATAGTTTTTTTTTTGCAGAAACCGAGGGTGAAGTGACGCGCCTTATCAAGACTCTGCCCTGGGGTCCCTTGTACTGTGTCCTTCAACAGGATGACCAGAATTTCACTGCCTATTGCAGCGAGGAGATATCGGTGAGTGCTGTCATATAACCAAAGCACCTATATAGAACTAACACTCTCACACACATACACCTTATAAATATATATATACCATAAATTATGTAAATTTGGCTTTTGTATTCTCTTGTCTTTGTGTACATTTATCTATTTATTCCCGTCTCTCACCATTGCACACTGTATATCGCTAACAAAACAAAATATATAAACAAACTATAATGCTAACTGAAAAATCTGGATGTTAACATATCGCTACTACTACTAACCTGTAGATATTCCCGGCTACGCCCAAAAAGGAGGTGGGTTTTAAGCTTCTATTTGGATGTCTAGTGTTAAGGGAAAGCCTCTTCTTAAAAATGCTTCAATTTCACTTTGTCTTGTTTAGAATATAAAATTTATTAATTAATTAAATTAAAATTAATTGGTAAAAATATTATTTTAATTAAGTAAAAGTAAAGTATATGTCCTTAATCTTGGTCAAACTGAAACTGAAGCAATAACCAGAACTATCATAGAAATCTCTAGTCCAGTAAAACTATATTTTAAAACATACTTTTTCACCGCCTGTTAGTGGCATTAAATTCTCTAGAGATTTCTGTGGAATATAATAAAATAAATATAATAAATTTGTACAAGTTACAAGTATTTACTTACCTCTTTCGATCTCCAGCTGGGTGATGTTTGCTATGAGGACATTCCACGGGTTCGCCTGGACCGCGTCCGTCGACCGGTGAGGGCTCTGTGGGACGGACCGCCGACGCTGGCGGAGGAGAACGAGGACTCTGATTCCTGCACCGGCGGTATGAACGGTATCAATGATTTCGTTCTGAATACAACGCTCTACACAGATCTAGGTAAGTGTGTGCCAAGTATACAATGTATAAAAACTACAATTACAGATGTTTCTAAAGATTTGGGAATGTTTAGGTTTTGCAAAACTTGCCTCAAGGAATATAAAAACAAATTTTTAAATATTTAATTACTTATAAAGCTAATGTGTATAATTCTAAGATGTTCCAGAAATCACTAGGATTTTAGAAACCTTATAAAAAGGCGTCTAAAAGTAGGCAATACAATTTTTATATAACAAATTCGGTGTAAAGTTGATTCTTTTTACAAAGTAAAATTCTGTAGCATATTTTTGGACACCTTTATAAGGGTTTTCAATACTTAAGTAATTTCTTTACACGCCAGTTTTAGAAGCTATATATTTGTATATTTAAAACTATGACAATCGGAAGGAAGAGGTTTCTACGTTAATTTGTATATAGACACATATCGTGAATGGTATATGGTATTATTATACGGGTGTTATGTAACTTTATAGATCGTCAGGTGGATTTGATTTTATTGTTGGTGTGGTCAAGCGGCGCTTTAATTGCATTTGACCGACCGGCAAGCGGCTAGCTCATCAGTGCTCATCAGTAATTGCAGTTTTTTTCTTTTGTTTTTGTTTTTGTTTTGTTTTGTATCTGGGAGTCCGTAACACTTTTCGATCGTATCAAGAGGTGTGTGTGTGCTTGTGCGAAGTAGTCAGGAAATTTGTTTGTACCGCCGTCGACGCTGCCGTCACGCATGCCAGAGCATTAGGCACAATAGCAATTGGGGGGGGAGTACGTCGACGAGGTGGCTTTGTGTCCATCGTGTGGAAGGTGCCGTCCGTTCAGCCGACGCCTCCGTCAAAGCCGAGTTCGCTTTGGTTGCTTTTGGTGGGTAAGAAAAATCAGAGTTGTTCTAACATAGAAGAATAAAAAATTCTTTCTTTATTGTTTTTTTAAAATAAATCCATTTTTAATTAAAATATAAAATTTATTAAAAATGTATCAAAAATATGTTCTAAAACCTGAGATTTTGGAAATCGATTCTTTTTGCTTAATTCCTCGTTTGCATTTGCATGTTTTCTCCTTCTTTTTCACCTCGCCACCCCCTTTCTTCTCGTTCGCTTCCTCATCTTTCACTTCCTCTCTGGTTCTTTTCTGTTTGGTTCCACTTGCCCAAACGTTCCATCAATGGAGCTTCCAGCTGGAGAGACAGTCAAAAGAGAGTCGGAGAGTGAGTCTTAATGGAAGTGGGAGAATGTGAAAAGCAAGAGAGGGAAAGAGCGCGCACAGTGGGCCAGTTAACGATCTAGCGGAAAATAAAATAAAGAAATCTTCAAAAAGTATTTATTTATTTATTAAAGAAATTATTTTTTTCAATGTGATTTTTATAACAAATTTATTAAAAATAAATAAACGTGATTATAAAAAATAAAAACAAGTCAAGATGTGTTGGCATTGGTATTTAGAAAGTATACAAAAACGGAATTTGTTTCAGAATTATTTATAATTATAAAGTTATACAATTTTCTATTACTATCACTACCATTTATTATTTTTTTAATATTGTTATTAACATTTTCTTTATTTTGTTAATAAATCATACCTGACCCACTGTGAAACAGTGGGGGGGGGCGAAACACAGCTGACGCCGAGTGACCTTTCCGACGCCGTTGCGCATGTTTTTGCCTATGCGTGTGCGTCTTGCCTCGTCTCGTTTCATTTCGTTCCGTTCAGCCTCGTTCCGTTTCCCTTCCGTTCCGTTTCGTTTCACGCCATCGCGTGTTGTTGCTGTTGCTGTTGCCGTTTCATGTTTGCTGGCCGTTTCTCTGCTTTCGGTTTTTCTGGCCGTCCGTCATAAGCTTGTCCGTTTTCATGTATGCTAGATCTAGCCTGAAATAAGCCAAACTGGCAACTAGAGCTGCAAAACTATCGATAGTGGGTACATCGATAGTTTTCAACTTCGATGTTTCAAAACCTCGATGTTTTCCAAAAAAACATCGATATATCGTTAAAACATCGAAAATTTTTAATATATTTTATATTTTATATATATATACATTTTATGCTATATTAAATAAAATATATAAAAGGCATAAACGACATTTGGCAAACATTTTATTTTTGCACTTATCAAAGTGTTTCCAAACATCTGAAATCCCTTTGCGCTTGCGATTACTGGACGAGTTATCAGCTGATTCCTCTGATACAGCGCAAAAATCAGAAGAAGAAGCAGCATGAGACGTAGAAGCAGCGTTGACTTTGTCTAAAACGCAATAGATTTGTAATAATATACACTGCTGCTATCAAGGTTTTTACTTACTTGATGTGCACAAAAACTTATCCATTATATAGAAGAACCGCCAATTATATTATTGCTGTAAAAAACTATTAAAAAAAATGATTTTATAAAATTATACACATTTTTAAATCAACAAACACTTACGCGTAGCTTGAAGCGTCACAATGCAGTGAAGCATCCGATATATCGATGTTCATTTTTTAACATCGATATATCGGACCATTTTCAAAACATCGATGCTATCGATGGTACCATCGATAGTTTTGCAGCTCTACTGGCAACAGTCGTTGTTAAGCTTCCGGCGCAGGCGGTTCAAATCTTCGGTCCGTTGGTAACGCCGTTCGTTACTATTTGTGTTGTCACAGCTGACTGGCCTGGCTAAACAATAACAAAGCAACGAGAAGGAGAAACCCAACTAATACAAAATGTATCAAAATACTTTTTTCTTTTTTTTTTTTTTGCATAGTTGCATATAGTTTTCTTTTTTTTTTGTTGTCGTTCAGTGAATATCTTGTTGGCTGTCGAGAGCATGGAAAATGGCTAAGAAAAACATGCGGGCCGCTTTTCTTTATGTGCGTGTGCGTTGCGCGTTGCGAATTCGAAAATATTCTAAAAATAAATGCAAACAAAAACAAACAGAATGTGAAAATCGTGAAAATACTGAAAGGAAAACAACAAAAAATATATAAGAAAAACTGAGCAACTACAAAGGAAAAAAACAAAAACTTTGCAAGTGCAAAATCCCATGTCCCTCACCCCTCTGCGCCTAGAAAACCCCGCCCCCGCATAGCTCATCATCATCACCATTATAATCATGATTAAGCTATATAAATATAGCCTATAAATATAAGCAAAAAAAAAAAATACCTCGCTTTCTTAGAGAATCTATAAAACATACAGTTCAAAAGAGGATTATTTTAAAAATATTTTAAATGATTTATTATAAATATTTTACAAGACTGGATCTTAAAATGATATCAAGGTATAGAAGCATATGAATTGCCCAAAAGAATATATTTTTTATTGCAAAAAATAAAATATGATTATTCAGATAAATGGTAGAACAAATATTGTCATCGGATGTAGTCCTTCAACTTAAACAAATCGATCTTTATCGATTTCAAAACTTATTAAACACTAATTTAAATAAAATAATTATATTCCCTCCCAATAAAAGCCAAAATTTTTATGTTTTAATATGAAAAAGTAATCTTATCATATTCAGCACGGAGTTATTGTAAATATTTCGATATTTAACCGATAACATATCGAATATATGCGATTCCTTGCATATTCTTAAAGTTTAGCGCTGGCTTTGGGTGCGTTTCATGGGCGGTTTTCGGTTTCTGTTATCTTATATTATTTTATATTTTTTTTTTTCTTCTTTTTTTGTGGCCAAAGAAAAAAGCCACCAAAATGAGGCAAAAAGAACAAGGAAACAAGAAACTGAAAAAAATGTAAACTAAATTAGGGAAATGAGCGCTTGACACCGTTTTAAGGGACACCGGAAAGTTGTGTTTTTTTTTTTTGCTTCTTCTGTTACTGTAAACCGTTTACGGCCATAATCGTATCCGGATTAGCCGCCGCCTTTGCTTGTTGCTTTTCCTCTCTGTTGTTTTTTTAATTTAATTTCTTTTGTTCTGCCTTTTTTGGTATTGAAGCATGTGGGACACTGCTGCGAGGAAGGGAGGGGCGGTAGTTAGGGAGCTTCTGGCCAAGTGTTGTTACCTGTTGTTAATGCGTTGTTATTGCCGCAATCACAAGCCGTTGACACACATAATGACAGGTTCAAATTCAAATTTCTTGACTGCATTTTCAGCAAGGCGACAAGATAGAAAGGAGAGAAGATAGTGAAATTTTTAGTTTTTTAGTGGAGAAGTTTTTTTTATTGGAGAAACTCTTTGTTAGACAGAGATCCATATTGATTATATTGATAAACTCATTGTTAGATTCTTTTAATAATGAATAAATTATGCCAAAGATAAGATTAAGGTGTGATCTTTGATTGAAAAGGTAGTGTTTGTATTTATTTATATATTTTTCTATTAATAGAGTAATATATGGTCTTCAGTTTATAATTATTTATACATTTTTAAGTGTGATCAAAAAACAACCTAGTAATCTTTTTCATATTATTTAATACAGAATAAAGCAAAATAATTAAGAATTTATAGAAGATTTAAGTTTAATATAAAATCAGATATAGAAAAGATCTGTAACCTCTTAGAGCCTCATTCTGACCAATTTAATATACTTTTTTCCAAGTGTATTCTGTTGTTTTTCAATCAAACCAACACAAAAGTGTTAAGCCCGGCTTAAACAGCAACAAGATCGAGTAACGGCTTAACGGAAATCGAAAAGAAAAGCCAAGAAAATCGAGACGATGGCGAAAAGAGAGAAAAATCCAACGCCAATTGACACCAATTAAATAATTTGATGCACATGACCCACATTTTATTTATACAACACATGCATCTACTTAAAACCGAGTGTGCGAGTGTTGTATATCTGTATCTGTACATCTACTAGATACATATGTACTAGATGCGGATTATGCAGCGCCAAGAACAACTGCAGCAACAACAATTTGCAACAACAGACGTTTGGTGGAAACGCTTTTTTAAAAATAGCATTCGAGTTGCTTTTTTTAATGGTACTCATTTAGCCCTCTTTCATTTTTTGTATATTCTTCTCCATTGTTTTACTATATAGTTTATAGTTTGCTTCTCGGTTTTTCGATATTTAATTTGAGACAATTGCTGTCTGTCTGAAATTCCACTGCTTGCTAAATTTATCTATTTCTTCTGATTGGAGGTTAACAGCTTGTCAATAGCTAGTATTGTTGTGGATACCCTCTAAAAGAGCACATTTGAAGTGATGTTTTGGCGAAAAGAGAGCAACACAAGCAATAGAAAAGTAATAGATTTTTTTTTTAATAATAAAAAAAAATTAAAAGATATCAAAATTAACATTAGTTATTTATAGTTGAAATATAAATAAAGAAACGGTGACTTTGATTTCTTTAATAATAAAAAAAAAATATTTATATAAAAGATTTTAAAAGTATAACATTATTAATTAATGCAATAAGGTCACACTGGTAAATACGGCACTTGAAAGGGAAATGAAAGAAACGGTCACTTTGATTCTACACAGCATTTTTAAAGTCTAGAAAATATTTGAAAAATTATTATCATAATAAATAATCATTCAAGAAATACCACAGTAAGGTCACACTATAAATATGGATCTTTATGTGTTGGAAAAAATAAGTTTAGTAGATTTTATATAAGATAAAGAGCACAGTGGAATATGAAGAGAACTAATGGAGCTGTAACTATTTTTAAAAATAAATTAAAACCCATAAATATTTATAACTTATGATCAGCTTTGCCTTGTGAAATGATGGAAATATTGCTTTTTGCCCAAAAAGAACTACAAACTCTATATGCTTTTTGCTTATTAATACAACCAAGTATTTGCAACTAGACGTAAGAGGCACTGAGTTATAGCACGGGGAAACCGGGGACTTCCTCGTAATTGTTGTTGTTTATCTCGTTAAACATAAATGTTGATCACTTTTAGTTGCTGGATTTCTCAGCAATCGATCAAATTTGTGGCAATCATCTTTTGTTGAGCACTGTTACAACCAGGGAGTTTTCTGTGTATGTCTTTGTAAGTAATTGTTTGTGATGATCTCCTTGGTTTCTTATATATATTTTCTGTTTTTCTGTGGGGATCTTTAGTATTTACAACACTTTGTTTCCCAGTTTTTTGTTTTGTTTGCCGCCCTTCTCTTTGCTTTGTTGTCAGCCCCAGCTAGCTGCTCCTCTTTCTCTTGTTATTTCTCAGTTTTTCTCCCAGTTTTTCTCTCAGCGCTCCGTGTTTCTCCCCCCAATAGTTGAGCTGTTTGTTCGCAGAGTTCATGGAAACAAAGCTTTCAATATTTGCATAGCCTGAATGGAGTCAGGGGCGGCCCCAAAGGGGGGCTCTAAGTATTATCTTAGAGTAGACTTTATTTAAAAGCTCAAAACTTCTATCAATCTAATGAAATTATTCTACAAAAAATATCGAATTTAATTTTGTATTTAAATATATTTGTAGGCTCCGCTCCTGGCTCTGAAAAAGGGGTGGCACATGTCACAAAAAGCTCTCCACTTTTTGAGTTATTATTGTGAACAAGCCACTGTTGGCAGTTGTTCGGGGCCTAACCCATGAGATGCTCGCATATATGTATCTGTATCTGTAAATGTATCTCATTGTTGCGGGTGAAATTGCCAGACAATGCAAGCCCCCTTTCAAAGCCCATTTTTACATAGAAAAAAAATCTATACTTCCATATTAAATACAATTTTAAAATAAAAAACATGTAAGAAAATCTAGAAAATTACAAAATTCATAACCGCCTTTTAAACTAGAAATCTTTAGCTTATTTTCTTAGCAATAACTAATATTTTTGCAGTGTATTTGCAGCTATTGCGTCTGCTGCTGCTGTTAATTATATGCGCAAATAGTTAAAGTCAAATTAAAATGCATTGCAATGGGCGGCGGACGCTTGGAAATTGTTTTTCTCTCTTGTTTTTTTTTTTTTATCTAGCTTTGGCTCTGGTTTTGGCCAACGTATTTTTTTACCTCGGATAAAATGACTTGGCTAAATGCACTGCAATTTTAAATGAACAAAGCGAGGAAACAATTATTTGAGAGGAAATGATTGGGTTTTTTGTTAAAGTTCTAGCTTGAAAAATAAACCAAGAAATTAAGCAAAGAAAGAGATTGTTTATTCTAAGTAAGGATAATCTTAATAATTTTCTAATGTAGCTTTAGCTTGTTTTTTTTATATATATAAACTTTGATTTACAGTTTTTTTTATAATAATTTTCTAATAAGGAAATGCTGCTTTATAGTTTCGCCTTTAGGTGCGTATCTTTCCCATTCTTTGGCTTTATATTTACAAATTTCATTTTGCATTTCCGTTAATTGTGTTGAAATTATTTAATTCGAGTCATAAAATGCGGCAAAAACACAGCAACAATTAGCGACGCGGCGGCACAGTTAGTAATTCATATGTCATAAATCCATCCATCTTTCAGTCAGTCAGTCAGTCATTCAGTCAGTCATTCAGTCAGTTCATTCAGTCATCCGTCTGGCATTTTGCGTATCCGCATCTCGATATGTATCTGCAGCTGTATCTTCCACTTGTCCGTTCATGGATTGCCACACATCCGAGAGATGTCGTCATCCATCGCACTCGCATCGCATCGCATATATGTCCATATGTATGTCCAGATGTGTTGCTGGGATGGATGCACGATAATCATCCGCTTTTCTGTGGCCCGGGACACGCCCCGATCCATGGGCAGACGCCGAGACATGGATACGGCTATGTGGGATATAGTGCTGGATATATCTTTGGGATATGGCAATTGCCGGCAAAACATCAAATTAAGCCGATTGTATAATCAAGCGAACTCAAGTGGAAGGCAGAGCAGCAGCGCGGCCTAATCGCTCTCCTCCTCCTCTTGGGCTAGATGAGTGATAAAGCAGATGATGATGGATCATTTCATCTAGTTTTGAAGGCTTAAATTAGGGCCAAAAAAAATGAGTAGAAGAAGCCACACACAGACAGAAATTAAGCACTTTTATCAAATTAAGCTTGGATTCATTTCCTTTTATGATTCATTCATTTTCATTATTCATTCTTTTTCATTATTCATCCATTAATTTTTATCATCCATTAATTTTCATCATTCATTCATTTTCATCATTCATTCATTTTCATCATTAATTTATTTTCATCATTCATTCATTTTCATTACTCATTCATTTTCATCATTCATTCATTTTCATCATTCATTCATTTTCATCATTCATTCATTTTCATCATTCATTCATTTTCATCATCCATTAATTTTCATCATTCATTCATTTTCATCATTCATTCATTTTCATCAATCATTCATTTTCATCATTTATTTATTTTCATCATTCATTCATTTTAATCATTCATCCATTAATTTTCATCATTCATTCATTTTCATAATTCATTCATTTTTATCATTCATTCATTTTCATCATTCATCCATTAATTTTCATCATTCATTCATATTCATCATTCAGAAGCTTGCAACGCCGTTAAGGAGTCATTTCCGATCCTATAAATCATATATATTCTTGATCAGCATTAACAGTCGAATCGATCTAGACATATCCGTGAAAAAAAATATTTTGCAAAAATTTAATCGTTACATCGTTAAAAAAATGTGATTTTTTTAAAGTGTTGAATTAAGTAAGCCGATTTTTTGGCCTTATGCTTTCCGAATTAAAATTGGTGAATTTTTGGCTTAGTTGTAATTGATTAACGATAGGTTCTCACTATTCAATTGCTAACTGTAAGAGTATACAAACTTCGACGTGCTGAACTTAACTTTCTTTCCTATTTGTTGCTGAAGCTCATCGATATTTATCGATCTTAAATCGAAAGCATAAGTTTTAAGCTGTTTGCCTTATTTTACTTGATCTAAAAATAACAGAATCGTTTTTAAGTGTTTTCCCTAAATTACTTCGATTTAAGAAAAAAGAACCAGAGGTTTGAGACGAGAAAAATATCGGAATCTATCGAATCTTTGATTTATATTGTTTTCTACTGATGATGTACTGATAACACTTACAAATTACCGTTACGATACAAATTCAAATACAAATATAGTGAATATAATGCACCTTTTACTATTCGGTTTGGGGAATTTTTTTATATATACATTTTTTTTTTTGGCTCTATTTGTTGTTACTGTGGCGGGGCAAGTAAACACCGATCTGGATCTCGATTTTTTTTCGTTTGTTTATATTTTGACGAGCACTGGCGAACATTTGCGCCGGAACGCTTTTGATTTGTTTACATCGAGCGAGAAATTTGTTTATTTCGCACCTTGAGATGCGTTTGAAATCATTTCCAAAAATATACACAAATTGTTCCTAAGCTCCCTGCTCTCTCTCTCTCTCAATCTTTTAGTTAAATTTAGCAAAAAAAACAACTATATATAAGGAGAAAGATTGGAAAAATAATCGCATGAACAACTAAACAAAACTGAGGAGGAAAAAAACTGCGCTAGCAACAAGTTCACACAGCTCTCTTGGCCATTAAAATGGAAACGGGCAGAAATAGTACGAGTACGAGGCCTGGCGGATTGGTCTATAAGAGGCCCTTCCCCCTCTCCCCCCCCTGCGGGTACACCTTTTCCTTAGGACCGAAAAAAGCATTAAAACAGTTAAAATTGCTTTATGTATTTCAACATGGCCAACAATGTTGTGTTTGGCCGGTCGGGTCTCTCAGTCTCTCTGTCTGTCTGCTGGAGATGGCCCCAATGGGCGCCATTTGGCCAAGGAGATTGGGGCTTCCGAGAGGGAAGATAGCGGTTACACAGAAAAAAAATATTTATATTAATAAGATTTCATATAGGTTTTTTTTTAAATAAATATTTTTAGTTTTATTGGATTTAATTTTTATAAAATGCCTCATTTCAAACGCCTCGCTTTGGATAACATTTGCTCAGCACTAGAACAACTTGAGAATTATAATGCAAAACATAAATACTACTACTTTAGGGTTAATAACAGAAATTTACATGTTTTTGTTAAGTTTTAAAATATTTAATTTATATACATTTAAACTTAAATCTAAATAAAAGAATTATTAATATTAATAATTATATAATCTAAACAAAAAACACTTGAGAATTTTAAGGCATAACAGAAATACTAATCTACTAAGCACGGTACTTTAGGGTTAATAACAGAATTTTACATGTATTTGTTAAGCTTAAAAATATTTAACTTATATAAATCTAAATTTAACTCTAAATACAGAATATAATCTAAAAAACAAAAAAAAAAACTCGTGATAATTTCAAGGCAATTTGAAAGGAAATACAGTTTTACTATCTTTTGCGTTTTAAAACATCTCAGATCTTGAAAATATCTTAACCATAAGTAAGCTCTTTATAATTGTTCTTATATTTATTAAGAATTAATTTAAATTACTTTTAATATCTTTTCCTTTCGGTGTACTAAGACAATGAGGTTGCTGCTCTTTTTTCTTTCTTAGTTTTTTTTTCTCTCTGTTTTTGCCCAGCAAATAATTTACATAATATGTGCAACACAACAACACGTGTTGACACGAATATGGGGGCTAGAAAAGGGGGGCTTAGGTTTAAAGGGAAAGGGGGATAATGCGGGGAAATGGGGGAAAAACTGGGGGCTACTGCCACTTGCGCCTTAGGTTCATCGTGTGAAAATTGCGTTGTCTCCACATGTTGCAGCTTCTTTTATATTATATTTTTTTATAATCATGTTTTGTGTATTATTTTTTCTGAAGGGCTCAAAGAAAGTGGCTCAAGCTGAAG
The DNA here is from genome assembly GCA_008042585.1 of Drosophila punjabiensis. Taxonomy (NCBI): domain Eukaryota; kingdom Metazoa; phylum Arthropoda; class Insecta; order Diptera; family Drosophilidae; genus Drosophila; species Drosophila punjabiensis. The sequence goes on from VNJR01010976.1 coordinate 357,694, forward strand.
TTCTAACGGTGATTTAGTACCATAAATAGTGATCAAAGCCACAGGTTTAAGATATTAACAGCTCTTGTGGTTCTAGTTTAATACTAAAAGCGGGAAAGTAGGATAAATATGAACGTTAACTAGATAAAACTTAAATTGTGTGATTACTTTGATTATATTTACAAGTTAAGGTATGTGATCGTTATATATAGCTGTTGACTTCCCCCTTACTCCCAACGAATAGAACACTTGAAGATCCCAATTGAGTTAATAATGTGAAATGAAACCCGAACCAGTAGAGTTCAAGGGAAGAACAGAATATTCTTTTTTTTTGCTCTTATTTTTTGGGAATTAGATTATCCCACGACTTGCCTAGATCTTCGATAAAAAAAAGAGCTTGTTCCCACTCGATGTATATGTATTTATATATAGATGTGAACTCCCTACATTTCGGATTGTATGTGTAAGCCCCTTCTTCAAGCCTCTTTTATCCAATGATCATCACTTCAAATGAGAAACCGCGAATATCCGTCGAAAATACGAAAACGTGCCTTCAATGACAACCGGACGACGACGACGACGGAGAGTAACAACAATTTCACTTTTTTTGTTGTTGTTGTTGGTAATTTAATTTGACTGTGGATCAACGACCACAACAACAGTAACAACAACAACAATAACAATTTTCCCCCCCCGAAATACCCCACTCCCTGACCTGGTCCACTCTTCAGACAGTATTTTTCAGACTGTAGTTTGCAATCATCATCATCATCATCATCATCATCATCGTCATAGTCATTGTTGTTCTGAATGAATCACACAAAAGGCAATACCACAGACACAACCGCCCCCTCATTACCTCCAGGTTACCCCCCTTGAAAAATATATAAAAAAGGCCACCTCACGCCCGTGTTGGCCATGTGTAGCCACAACTACAAAGAACAGAGAGAGAGAAAGAGAGCAAGAAAGAGAGTATACACTTGTCTTTTCAATTTTTTCAAAAGAAGATTTTCTAAAGAAGATTTTTTTAGAAAAATATTTCTTAGAGCCATGTTCTTATTTCAATATGTTAATTTCCATAGAATTTACAACTACTTTTATATACAACATTTCAAAAGCTTAGCTTTACACTGATAAAAAAGTTCAAGACATTTTTCAAGACTTTTGGTTCCGAAAGTAGCGCAAGAATATTTTGGTCTTCTTTTGAGATTTTTTTTGTTCTTTTCTTAAGTTGTTTTGGTTTTAAATGAAGCTTAAAATCTCGTAATTCCAGAATTTTAAGACTTATATTAAGATTTTAGTTTAAGAATTCACAAAATCTTGAAAAAAGATTTTATTTTTTTTATCAGTGTACGCATTTTCGGAAAACACTTGTTTAGCTCTAAAACACTTTGAGAATTTTAAGGTCACTAGAAAGCAAAAAGATATGACCATGCTCCTGAGCTATCGCTTTTGGGCTTAATCAAGGATTTTATAAGTATTTGTAAAGTAACTAAGTCTAAATTTAAATAAAAATAATATAGTACATTATATGTAAATAAATAAAAAATAAAGAAAATGGAAATTTTCATGTAACTATAAAAGAAACAAGAGTATTACTCCCTTTTAATTAAAAAAAAAAAATTAAAGTTCAATAACTAAAATACAGGAAGATATACCTTCTTAGTTACTTAACCAACTTTTTGATTTCTCTATAAGCAAGGTCATTCAGGAGTCGATGTATTTCTCTCTCTCTCTCTCTTCCCTCCCACCCTCTCTTTTTTTGAGTTACATTGTTTTTAGTGTCAGTTGATTCTTCCGAGTATTTCTTCAGGCCCCTCTGCTTCCTCCCCTTAACTCTTTGGATCTGGAATCTGGGGGATCTCCTCCCCGGCATTTTATCATTCTTCTCTGAACACAAATATATATATATATTTATATGTGTATATGTACAGATATCATGTGCATGTATTGGGATGTTCCGTCTGTGGCGCAATTATCGCCGCAATCATTGTGGTCCATTTTGATCTCATCACTAACGTCAATTACGCCGCGACTTCAATTCGCCGTTTGCTGGGTAAATGAAAAAAAAAGAAGAAATAAATATAAAAAAAAACGAAGAGAAAAAAAGAAGAAAATAAAAATGTTGATGTAGACACGCGGGGTACACATAGATGCGAAAAAAAAACGAGAGAAGATGAAAGAAATGCCATAATAGAAATCTAAGATCTTTGCCTTTTTGCCTTATTTTTGCCGTTGTTGTTGAATGTTGTTGGAGTTGTTGTTGTTGGTGTTGAATGTTTGCTGATGTTGTTGTTGTTGAATGTTGCTGGTGTTGTTGTTGTTGTTGTTATAGTTGTTGCCACTGTAGTTGTTGTATCTGATCTCTCAACTGTTTTTGCGCCAAAGGGAAATGACCTAGGGACCGGTGTATAGTACAACGTACATACTGCCCTCGGCCCCTGGAAGCCCTTTTATATTTTTCTCTATTGCCCCATTGTCCACGAAACCCAACAATTGCACTTGAAGAAAAGTTTCTAAGGAAAAACTCCGTGTCTCTGTGGAAAACCTCTCTCGAAATGGGAATAATATTAACGTTTACTTGGAATAATCTTTGCTTTATAAAAAGAACTGTGCAGTGTTTGCACCTTAGCTCTAGACTTTTCTTCTAAACTTAATCAATGTATTTTTCTTATAAATATTTCTATATTATTTATAAGGACATCTTTTAAACACTTTATTATTATTTTTTTCGAGTGCCTTTGGTTGCATAATACGAACTCTGGTGCGATCACCGGTTGCGCTCTGCTGCCATCGTCATCATGTTCTATGCGACAAAAGATGAATAGATGGAAAGTTTCCCACGTAACCGGCGGAGTGCTTATTATAAAGCGATACTCATTATAATATATATTAGCCATAAACCTAATGAGCTTTGGCTACTCTCCTCGCAATTGTGTGTGGGACCTTGGCTCGTTCTATTCGGACTTCTAAAGAATTATAATGTGCCAAAAAAAGAAAGAACTAAAGAAAAAATTGAAGAAAAAGAAAAGAATTAGAATAATAACACCAGCGAAGAATTCCCAGCGAATTCTTATGAATGGGGAGTCAGTCGTCGGGCTTAACTTGATCTTTGGCCAGTTTTCAGTCTTGTGAAAATATTTGCAACTTGAAACGGTCTTAAAAAAATGTTAATGGGTGGCATAAGGAAGTTGTAGATATATATTTTTAAATGAGTTAAGTTTTAATATGTTTTATTAACAACGTTATGTTTTGGTTTATGTATTATTCTTAAATATGAGAAAACCTTTTAAGTTTCTTAAGTGGTTGAAAGGAGATCAAGAATCTATATGATTTATGGGGTCGGAAAGGAATTCTTTACTGCGTTGTAAGCTCCTGACTGAAATTATGATACCCTGCAAGGGTATAAAAATATCAGAGACTAATTTGCAAAAATACGGATAGCCAGAAGGACAGACGGACATGGCTAGATCGATTCTACTGTTGAGGCTGATCAAGAAATGACTCGCTTACTGCCTTGCAAATTTCTTACAAAAGTTATAATTCCCTGCAAGGGTGTAATAAGCACTCGTGCGTTCAGAGATACCTGCATAGATGTATATATATATTTATAAATATATATATTCGTATGCATTTTTAATCAGTTGAGTCTGGGCAAAGTCTGTGATTGGAATTGACGTCGTCGCTGCGGCGGGAGTTTGTGTCATTGTTTGTGTCTTATTTCCATCGTCATCGATGCCCCCTTGACGACGACGTGCAAAAATGCATCCATCTCTCTGCCAAATTATTCATTATGCGCCTCGAAAAAAAATCGCTTTTTTTTTGTTTGTAAAATAACAAAAAAATAATAACAGAAGAAAGGAAACAACAGCGAAAATAAAGCAAACACAATGTGACGCCAACGCCTTCTGTTTACATTGTTGTTGTTGTAGCCGCCTGCATTAATCAGCAACAACAACAACAAACTATATAAACATATAGACAAAAAAGAAAAAAATCAAGATATATATATATATATATATATATATATGTGGTAAAAAAAAAGCAAGCTTTCAGCTGGAAGCGTTGCATGCGCTGCCTTTATATGGCGCATCCGTTGCAGTTGCCGCTTTTGTTTGGAGTTTTTTCTCTTTTTCCCATATAAAAACATCATCGGAGTCATGTGACTATATAGCATATACCATATCCCACATATAGCATATAGCATGCACAGGCACAGAGGCACAGCTTGTAGCATATCGAATTCTGGGCACTTCTGGCCATTGGCTTGCACTTCCGTTTAAACGGAATTGGTAGGAAGCCAGCCGGAGAGGTTCGAGTTCTGGGCCTATACAGGTGCCAACGTAGGCGTCTCGCTCGAACAACCAGAGAGAGAAATTAAATGAATTGTAAGAGATAAACATGATGAGCACACACTGAGAAAATGTGTTGAGCTTACAGGAATTTGTTTATAATATTCATTTCTGTTTGGGTAAGCACTTTGACGTAACTCTCTGAGTGCACTGTGTGGGCATCTTTGTTCTAGAAAAAGTGTTGAGAACTTTAAATTTTTAAGGGAAATAATATTTTAATTATTGTTTTTTGTATATAAAGAGAATATTTGAGAGGTATTATATGATATCTGGAAGATCAAAATGTCTAGGCATATTAAATTAACCATAAAATACTCTCTTCTCTTGAAGCTAATAAAAGTAAATACTTTTTGAAGATCAATATGATTATTTTAAAAGTAAAGTAAATTAATTAATTACAATATTTATAAATATATTAAATAAATATACTTTTTGAGACTGCAATTGGACTGTCTTATAGGCTTAAACATTTAGTTGACAGGCTTTTTTCTTAACCTTTTCCGCTGTCTTTGTGCGAACACCATGAACTCTGGTGCACTCCCTGGGCACCCCTGCTTTCCTATAATAATTGAGAATTTTAAAATTTTAAAAAATATTCCAAGAAATTTAAATTCAACTTGTTCAAAATTTAACTTAACTCCAATAAATTATTATCTGCTATATTTCGTAGAATATTTTTCACGGTGCACAGGTAAACTAAGGGAGAGAAAGACAGAGAGAACAGCTGCCACTGCGTGTCTCTGTCGTCGCTACTGTTGGAGAAAGTAAAAAAAAAAATATAGTCAAGTCTCTCTTGTTAGTCTGGCGAAATTTATGTTTATCACCAGAGCAGCACGCATAGAAAAATGTAACTAGAAAAATATGATGGCAGAGAGACCCCGTTTTCTTTTCGGGCACGCAGCACAGCAATTGAAAGCTGCACAAAAAAAAATACAATAATAATATGGAAAATTATTTGAATAGCAGAGGAAAAATCAAATGTAAAAAAACGCAAAAACGCACGCAAGAGGATGGAAATCAACAAACCACAAAATTGAGGCCTAGAATTCGCACTCTCGAACGCAACACCACGAAAACCCACATTTATTTTTCTGGCTTGCAAGGAGAAAGCCGCTGCCGCCAATCATTTATGATTTTTTAACGCCTTGGGCTGATTGCATACATTATGCTCCTCCTCGCCATATAATTGGCCTTCTCATTCTCCCATTAATCGATTGAGCGATGTGCAATAAGTGAAACTTGATGGTTGAATGGGAAAACTCAAAGCCAAATTGGAGGTTCGTTCTTCGGGTCTTAAATGTAGTGTTTTTTTACGACGTAATTTTTAAAGAAGCACACATATTTCTGCAACAAACTCAAAACTCAAGCACAAAGAGTTTGAATTTGTTGCAGAAATATGTGCGCTTCTTTAAAAATTACTAAGAACTTCTAAGATGTATATAAAATTTAATAATTGTTTCATATTTTCCTCATTCTTGTTATAGAATGTAGAATTTTACTGGAGTGAATGTAGAACCTGAAGAGTTCTTTTTATTCAGTCCATTTTCTTGTTAGGTTAAATGGGTCTCTTTATTAATTTATTCACTCTCTTTCTTTGGGGGCGATTTCTCTATTTTTCTCTTTATCTCTGGCTTGATCGCAGGTGGAAAACTGCCACCCCCGCGTTAGCAAGAAAAACACCCACAGCTGCTGCTTCTTTCAAACAAAACATTTCATTTCATTTTCATTCCATTTCAATTCCACTTCCATACTGTTCTCATTCCCATTTAGTTCCTATTCCATTTCCATTGTATTCCTTTGCCATTTCCCTTGTGTTCCTTTGCCATTTTCATGCCATTTCGTTTCCGTTTCGTTTCGATTCCGATTCCGTTGCACCAAAAGTCAACGAGCGTAAAATTGTACAAGTTAAAAGGAAAATTTAAGCCAAAATAATAAAGTAGGAGTGCGTGTGTGTGTGTGTGTGTATTATTTATATTTTCCCCACATGAGTGTGTGCTGCGCAGTCGCGCGTGTGCAAAAGAACAAAAAATGAAAAACAATAAAGGCGAAACCAACGGAAAACCACTTGGAAAAATTAGCCAAAACAATTTTCGAGTCGTCGAGCCTTTGTATAATTTCTGTATATGTATATTTATATATATATTCATTTTTTTTGGTGGTGCAAAAGGAAGGAAAAGTCGAAAACTCGCTTAGAGGGCCAACAAACCAACACGCCATGACCATAAATCTTAATTGCCGCCGACGCAGGCAAGCGAAACCGATGTCAGATGGTGTCAGCCAAAAAAAAAAAAATACAAATTAAAAAACAGAAAAACAGCCCTGCTTACACAAGATCATATCGTATAGATACTTAATATTCCACAGAATTGTATGGGAAATATCCTGAAGATCGTGTTTTTTAGAAAGAGAGAGAGAGAAAAAGTCAAGGTGGATTTAACTAGGATTACTTAGGATCAGAGTTTAGAGAAGACTTAAAAGAACTATTCGTATTCACAAAAGATCTTATAGATATCGTAAAATATTAATCTGAACAGTTAAACTCATATATAATTGATTAAAGAATATGATTGTAAGCATTAAAACATTTTAAAATATATTAATTACAATAAAATTGTGTATATTATATTGAAATTATCTACAATATATCACAAATTACTTGGACTTTCCATAAAAATGATATATAAATAAATAATTGAATGAATGAATGAATGAAACGAACGAATGAAATTATATAAAAACGTAAACCAAGTAAATACTTCCTCTTTATAAGAAAATAAAAGAGTTCAATATGTGTAAACCCACAAAATGTAAGCTTTCTCATAAAAAACAACAAGCTAAACTCCAAATATTACCTATAAATATTAAAATTAAACCAAAAAAAACAAGAAAAAAAATTCCTACCTAAAAACCCATTAAAGATCGAATAATAATAAAAGTCAGGCCAGTCAGTGCTTTGTAACAACCCATCGCGAGTGTTTTGAAATATAACTTAAACCCCTTTTTGTGCAACAGGAAGAGACAATGTCAAGGCTAAAGATAAACTAAACAAAAACGACTTCCAAACCAAACTAAAAATAAATAATTATCGAGGCAACTTAAACCAAAAATAAAAACTACAACCAAGGATACCAAAAACACAACAACAACAAAAAACCAGAAACAGCTAACCAAATCAACAATGAACTGCGGTGCTTTGCGTCCAATCAGTGACGAGGTGCATTTGCAGACCACAACGACGCCACCATCATCCTCGGCCGAGAAGATGCACTCCATGCCCCGCTCCACTCCGCAGACATCGCACACCCGCCAGCATGTCCAGCAGCAGCATCCAGCCCAGTCGAGATCCTTGGAGCCACAACAACAGCATCATCACCAGCAGCAGCAGCCACCGCCGACGACGGCCCTGCGGCGCAGCACAATGCCACGTGGGCGAGGCTTAGCCTCCTGCCTTCGAGGCGAGCGGGATGATGCCCCGACGCCGCCCATCCATGAGGTGCCCTGCGATGTGCAGCAGTTGCAGCTGCTGCAGCAGCAGCATCACTTGCAACACCAGCCCACCACACATCCCCTGCAGGAGCAACTGCAACTGATCAAGGGATCATCGGGCTCTGGACTGATTATAGGAGACCAGGAGCGAGTGTCCGTGACAGGATCGGGTGCATCTACGCTGGAAACAGCGGGCAGGAGTAAGTAGGGGGAACCAAGGGTGCAATATTAATGGGAAGTTATATAAGATCATATAGTAGCTTCAACTAGAGAAATTATTCATTTAACTTCAGACTTAGTTGTGCTTTTTAAGTGCTGAAATGGCAATGATTCCATCAGATACTCTCATGTTGTATCCGAGTTCTTTCATCTCCTCCACATTCATCTGTCATCAGAGTGCTCATTGTCCATGGATGACGGATGTGACATCATCGAGAATTCACAATCATCGGGGATTGGTCGGATCACTTGGATCTCTGGGATTGGTTGCTTCGGTCACTTGGCTTTGAAGTCAATTGTGCGGCGGCATAATTTACAGTTGTGTGTTTGCACAGTTACGACTGATGATGACCCGCGGCAAGCGGATAATGCAACAAACAGTGTCGAGGAAAGTGTCAACGGAATAATAAACATAATGGCCTTAGATGGGCATCGGTTCCCAGACCCAGACTCAGTTTCCAAGTCAGACTTCATGCTCTCCTGGGTCACCTACAACAATTGCTCAATTTATGAGCTTGCACTTGCAGTTTCTACACTGGAAAATATGACCCTTTTTTTTGCTGGGACATGTTTAATAATGAAGCTTTTGTTTGAAATGTTCTGAAAATAAAATGTAGTGATAAATAAATTATATTTTTCGATAGTATCGTGATAGTTAAATAGATCGAAAGTGCCGCCGATAGCCGCTTTATCGATAGTTTCGATAATACCAACGATTAGTAAAATTTAATTTTTCATTTAATTTTTTTTGCTGTTAAATGTTTATTAATAAAGCTTTTCTTTTTTTTAGGTAACACATAAAGAAATGTTTTTAAAATAAAATGTAGTGATAAATAAATTATATTTTTCGATAGTATCGTGATAGTAAAATAAATCGAAAGTGAAAGTGCCTCCGAAAGTTGCTTTATCGATAGTTTCGATAATACCTACGATTAGTAAAATTTAATTAAAAATTATAAAGCACAAACATAACACCAAATTCTCTAAATTAACTAGTTAAAAGTCTGCTTATTATCTAGCGACAAGTTTAACAAGTTGATATTTGTAACTAAAGTTTCGACAAGTGTAGCAATTGTATCTTTGTATCTTGCGCCACCATTTCAATATTTTGCATTAATTGAAACGAATTCACAACAAGCTGTCGGTCGGGGAGGTTCTCTCTCGTTCGGTCAAAGGTCAGGCCATGTAAATGGGTCGAGTTTTGCAAAACGAATGAAACAATGAACAAACATCTGTGGAGTTGCCTTAGCCTTTTGTCAATTTGCATTTAACACAACTTTTCCATTTTCCTTTCCGTTCCATTGCAGGTGAGTACAAGTCGAAGACACTGCCCCGCATACACTTCGATACGGCGCTGAACGACACATCTCTGAACGAAGGTAACACCGCACCACAATCGGCCACTCTGTATACTCCCTTTTCAGTTGACACTACTATATAATAGCCGCATTAACCGTCACCCATCACCCATCACTTACTCATCGGGCATTCCGACTCGCGTATCCGTATCTCAATGTCGCGACATTGTTTCCCCCCGATTTCCATATAGACATATATATGAACATATATATATATTGTATGTGGCGCTAAAAAGCTGAAACACTCAAAGAGCAGAGAGACCTAGAAACCCACAAATGCTGCGACACTTTCTGCCGGCTCAGCGTGTATGCGATTCGGATCGCTCAGAACTTATCAGCAAGTGTGTATTATAATTAAATATGCAATAAATGTTGATGATGGACCAGTGACATATTGCTCTGAGCTGTCTGTATTCAACGCTCAAGTTTCGGCAAGTTTTTTGGATCAAAGGAACTATTTCTTTTGCCTATAGATAAACATTTGCAGAAATAGTTATGAAACAGTTCATTTCATAATTGGGTTTATAGAACTATTCATAATTTTTCTGTGGATAAATGTATATATTTGCAAAAATTTCTTAAGCAAATCAAGAAATACTCTCTTTAATTTTTGCTAGGTTTCACAATCTTTCTGGGAAACTTTTTAGAATTGTATAGAAACAAGTAAGAGTTTCAGAAAACCCCAAAACTTAAATACCGTCTTTGGGAAATTTAAGAACATGAAAATATATGTACAAAATCATAGTATATGTACACTTAATAGTTATTTAATAATGAATAACTAAAGGTAACCCAGCATTCCATATTATTTTCAAAAAACAGGATGATAATAATCACTTTTATAGGAAGAACTATAAAGATTGGGCCATAATTTTGCAGTTTAAATCTGATTATTAGTTTGGTTACTATGCAAACCTCAATAAAAACTGAGAACTATAATTTAATTTTTATTTACTCTGCGCAGATAACAAGTTTAGTAATTTGGAACCCTAAAAACTTTTCAGAGTCGAATTCCTCAAATGGAACCCGTCCGTCCGATCGACTGATCTAAATAAATTATGTATCAATCAAAAGGCTGACAAGCAACTGTCTTTCGCTTAATTAATCGTTGCATTAATATTTATAAATAACAGTTGCAAGTAATTGATTTGACAACTTGTCTAATGGGCTTGGCTTCATTTGGATTTCTTTCAACTTCAAACTAGTTTTGAAAATGCACAACTCTAGTTTTTTTTTCCATTTGAATAAACAGTTTAATGAAATACAATCAGAAGTGTTAAATATTTATAAACAACAGGTGTAGTTAAATATCATTACTCAAGTACTTTAGACTGTAAAACATATTGTTTTAACTGAGAAATAATTAATTAAACTAATTATTTTTCTACGGTAAAAGGCTAGATATCTACATGACATGTCAGCTACTTTTATCAAGCCAAAAAGTATGCTGCATTTAGGTGCATTTCCATGTTAATTATGTTGGCAGATTCGTGTAGAAAGCCCTTTTATGCTAAAATTCTTTGTTTTTTTTTTTAGTTTACAGGTTATTTTAACCAAAAAATAATTATAATATTACCTGCTATTTTAACCAAGAAAAGAATTATAATATTAGTTTTTCAGTCATTGAAACGCTTTTTTGATTAGTTTACATCTTGAAGAAAAAACATTTCGTGATGGAAAATTGCTCATAAAAACTCTATAAAATAAGTATATATATAAAATAAAATATATATACATAAAATAAAATATATATACATTTTTTATAGGGTTTTTTTGAAAAATTTTCCATCATGAAATGTTTTTTCTTCAAGATGTAAAACTAATCAAAACTATATTCCAGTTTAAAAAAGTTTTCAGAACTCTGTAACTAACCAGTTGTTCGGTGGGCGGGAAGTACTCTTAACAGTAACGGTATTTCAAGTGGCAGGATGTGGCTCATATAACGATCGCTCTTGATCAATGGGGTTGGAAATAATAGGGGGTGTTATTCTATTTGTTGTCAACCCGCCCGCACTCGGTGCCTCGCCCTCTGTTCCAACAGTTCATTGTGCCCTGCCTTAAGGTAGCTGCAAATGGAAATGGGAATGAAAATGGAAATTGGAAGTCTTTCGTTTCGCCAAGGCGAAGGAGGCGAACGTGTCGCATAAAACCCCATAGTCACGCACTTCCGCAGTGAAAAAGGAATAATAATAATAAAATAAAACTGGAGGTGAAGAGCGACCCGAGCGTTACGAGGGAATTAGGAAGTGGGGAAAGGGTGTATGGCATAGGGAATGGTTTGGGGTTCCCTCTAATTTGTATTATGCGTTTGCCCGGGCTGCCCGAGTGTAGCACCTCGCACACAGTCGGGGAACGAATAATGGAATATATTTTTATTTAAAGCAAAAAAATACATATTTTCTAGCTAAAGTAGTTAGATATTTAATGATTAAAAAATGAATTATAAATAATGAACATTTGTTTTACCAATTTTGACAAAGATTAAATATCGAATATGATTATAATCCAGAAAAATAGAGATGAAGGACTTGCATAGATGAAATTCTATTATGTACTTAAAAAAAATTTAAAAATAGCAAATTTGAACATATTTTTTAAAACAAAAAAATTTGTATATATATATTTTTTATTTTTCATATGGTTGAAATAAAAAATTTACAACAAATTTAACAAAAATTAATTTTTGTTTACCAATTCAGAAATTTTCAGTGATTACTACAATTTTTATAATCACTTATTAACAAAATTAAAAGCAATACCACTATTCCCCCAAAAATGCTAAGACTAGATCCTATTCTTCCGACCCCTGGCGTATGCGTGGCTTATTTACATAAAACGCACGCACACACACACACACAGCTACGAGTAGGTATACCTGCTCTCAATTAGATCAATTACGAGGCACATTGCCCCTCACGCCCTTATGTTGCTTTTGCTTTTTCGTCTCCGCTTTTCTTTTCCTTTTTATTATTATTTTTTTTTTTTGCCGCTGCCGACGCCGCCTGCTTTCAATTGAATTTCTTACACTCCGCTGCGCTACTCGCCAGCAAGTCGGGCATATTGGATGCAGAATGGGATGCATAGGTTCGTGGCATATGGCTAATGGCGATCGCTGCGTGCGGTCCGGCGTCTGCAATTGACATTGTAGGGCCAACTCGCACAGCGGGACATTTTTCAATTGCTTTCGCCTGTGGAGATTAAAAACAAAAGAAACGAAACGAAACCAACGAAATTTTCCGTTGTAGAAATTGTTTGCAATTATTGGGTTCTCTGTAAATAGTTGATAGAGAAAAGTAGCAAGGTATATTTTATCAATAAGAACTCAAGGAACTAAGGAAAAAGAGTAGAGCAAAATATGTTGAGATTATAGTTTAAGGGATTTTTTCATTAAATACATGATGTACCTTTTGTTTGCATCTATAATCAAAAAATACAACTGTATACAATTAATCTTAAATGATTTACATTTGTGTAAGGGTATTTGCGGTCTATGTGGCCCAGCCAACTGCAACTCCCCTAGCTCACGTTCTCCTCTCCACTCCTCTCTCTCTCACTCTCTCACTCTCTCTCGATGTCTGCCTGTGGTTTGAGCCCCGGCTAAAATCGACCGAAGTCAGCTATCGAGCCGATCGTTGCTCAAGTATTTTTTAGTGTATTTTTGTTGGCTTGATGTCTTAAACCGGTTTTATTGTGGCCCCACAAATTTTATTTCACAGAGCTAGTAATATCTTAATAGCTTAAGTGCGCGCTTTGTTTACGCTCGCTCTATTAGGTAAATAAGTTTACTAAATTAATCACCAAAACTGCGCTGGATTCTTAGCGGAGTTTTAAACCGCCGATTGTGGTCGATTTTAAAGCTGAAAGTATCGGAGTAGAGCGGCATGCAATCGCGTTGGCCTTAATCGTTATCGGGATCGAAACGGGACAACGACGAGAACGCGCTCTCGCGTCGCTTTTTATTTTATTGTAAATTTCGGATAAATTGCCTTCTTCTTGTTTGTTATCCTGTACTCCACTTTTTTTTTTTGTTTTTAATAACTGTTAATTTTTGTTAAAGTGTTTTAATTCGGGGGAGATCAAAAGATTCCCACCATTCCCTTGCAACACCACCAAAAAAAAAAAAACGCATTCCTGCACACACAAAAAATGCGTTTGACCAGCATCTGTGGCCTGCTTGTGTATTAGTGCAGTCATCTCTCTCCCTCGCGTGCGCGGAGCGGGCAAGTGTGCGTGTGTGTGTGTGGTGTAGCTGCAACTAAAAACCGAAAACTAAACAAAAAAGAAATAAATAAAGAAAAACTTAACCAAGCGACAATGTGATGCGAAACGGCGATAAAATAACAACAACGGGCGCGTGAAGCGAAAAAAAAAAACTGCAGATATACAAAGAGAGTGGAGAGAAGAAGAAAAAAACGCGGAAATGCACTTGAGCGCATAATTTTTATAAGCCAAGCGACAAACGCACACAAAAACGAGCAACAACAACAAGAACAACAGTAAAGTAACACAAGAAGAAGAAGGAAAATAAATACAATTCGAGAAGAAGAGCGAGCAGCATAAGAAGAAGCAGTGTCAGCAAAAAGGAGAGGAGAAGCAGAACGCTCTCTCTCTGTCTCTGTCTCTCTCTCTTACTCCTCTTTGGAGTATGTGTATGCACTACACTGAGAGACATTAGTAGGCAGCACCAACTATGTAGCTAGGATGTTAGGTAAATAAAAACCCACGAAAACAAGCACAAAATGTTGCAGGCAAGCACAGCAGCAGCAGCAACAACAACAGCGGTAAATACAGTAGCAGACGCAGGAAACACTGCTGAGCAGAGCGAGACGCACGCCATAGTGGTGGTGGCTACACCGGAAGAAAAATCCCAACGTCGCCGTTCCACATTCTATGTGCCTTTGGTGATTGAAGACAACGAGGAGGAGGAGCAGCAGCCGCAGCCGCAGCATCACAAATCCGGCAGCAACTCAAGCCTAAGCAGCACCACAAATTCCCTGACCAATTCCCTTACCAATTCCGATACAAAATCGACCAAGAGCTATAGCCTGCGCAAGTCCAGTTCGGTGAAGAGCGGCGTGGCCAAGGTGAGTGCTCTATTCGAGCGGAAGGGTGCAACGCCGGCCAAGATGTCGCCACCCTGCGGCTTCAATTGGAGCATCAGTGGCAGCGAGACGAATGCCCAATACTCCGATACCGATGAGGATGAGGAGAGCTCCACGGAGGCGCGCCACCGCGAGCTCCTGCTCAAGTCCCTCAACAACACCAGTAATGCCGCTTCGCCCTCGAAGCTCAAGCGGTATGGCATAGTCCTCAATGTGAGTATCTTTAAGCCCAGCGATACGGATTCGTCATCTGCTGTTGCTGCTACTGCTACTGGTCCTGCCTTGGCTGCGGCTGGACCAGCTCCCCGAAGCCATTTCAATGAGGAGCATGACATTGTCTTGGCCACGCCGCCGCCCAAAATGCAGGCCTTGTCGCAGGCGGAAGCCACTAGCACCGCCGACTACGACGATGACTCAGAGATCAGCCGCATGCAGACCAACACCTCGACGCCCATCAAGCTGATGAAGTCGCGATCGCGGACAAACATACTGGCCGTGCCGCTGCCCACCGTGGAAAGGGGTTTGGCAAACAATAATAATAATAACAATATTAATAATAATATCAATATCAATAATACCTCATCGATGGGAACAACCACCACGACGACGACGACGACGGCGACGGCAGCGACTACTACGTCGTCGGGAACGACTACAACGACGACGACGACGACGACGCTGATTACGCTCCGTGCGAAATCAAAGACCCTGCCGCAAAACCTATCGCCGTCAGTTGTTTTACGCGAGGCCGCCGCTCTGGATGAGCTCGAAAAGAAGCGGGAAAAGCAGGAAAAACTGCAGCAGCAGCAACAACATCACTTGCATCAGCAGCACCGCCAGCTGTTTGGCGGCAGCACCACCAGCCACATATCCGGTGCTGGTGCCGGTGCCGGTGCCGTCTCATCGTCGCCATATAAGCTGCAGACCAGCTGCTCGGCCACCTCCATTCTAACGCACAGTTTTCCGCCCAAAAATCTATTCCTGCTCAAGTCGACGCCCAAACTCCAGGCGGACACCGCCGCCACGCCGGCTATATGCTCGCCGCCGAAGAAATCCCTAAGCTTCATACGACGCGCCAACTCCACCAAGGTGGCCAGAAGCAATAGTTTGCTGAAACCGAGTCAGGGAGGATCAATAGCGGGCACTTCGTCCTCACTTGGCGGCATCGGAGGAGCAGGAGGAGGAGGAGGAGGAGGAGGCAATTCGGGTCTCATGCATTCCGGCAGTGTCCTGTCCACCAGCTGTGCTGGTGGCGGCGGCGACTCCTCCAGTGGCAGTGGCAGCCAGGGCAGCTGGGGCAAGCACTTCTATCAGAGCTACGATGTCTGTCCGCTGAGCCTGGACGAGCTGAACTGCTACTTTCAGGCGGATCACTGCGAGGAGCTCATCTGCGAACGCTTCAAGATCAAGGATCTGGCCATACACATGGCATCCACATTGGCAGCCGGTGCGGATCTTTCGGTGGCCACGGAGAATGAGACCACTACAGGAGGAGGGACCACAATGGCGACGGAGGACGATGCGGGACATCATTCTGGTAGGTCTAACCGACCCAAAATAGCATGAGAGAGCAGAGAGCAGGGAGCCGGGTGTTAGCCAGGGGTTCAAAGTATTTCCTGTGCCAAAACCAACCCCTTTTTGCGATCGAATCGCTTTCCTTTCGACTCGATTGCACACGATCCCCCTCGGTTTGGATTGTGTTTTTTTTTTTTATATCGAACAACAGCGATCGCCTTTGGTATTCCCCTATCTACACCAGGGTCACGATAAGATAAGGCACAGACCCCTCCTTCCCTAAACAAAAACAGTATGGGTCAAATCGGTAGTACCGCATGTCGTTCTTAAACAAATAACGCACAGAAATTTAAACAAATATCTTTCTTGATGGGGAGTTTATACCAGTTTACAAATAGAGTCCTTGCTTACTAACATCTTATATAATACCTATAGTTTGATCAGTAATTGCTAGAAATCAATAGGTATAATTAAGGTACGGTATAGAATAGCTCAAGGGTTTATGTCAATGAAGTTCCATTGTCTCGTTTAATTTCCAAACGAATTACCCAAGAACAGTTCCATTGAAGAAATCCCCATGAATTTCAGTTTGATCAGCGACCAGATGGTTGTACCTGAACCCTATTCACATATACTTATAAAGAAATATAATATGATAAAAGTAGACATTAGTTAAGGACTAATTACTATTATGTTTATCTCCGATCAGTTATCTTTTACATCAACTTAGGACTTCTTTTTCAGGTACATTTTATACAATAGCCATGTTGAACTCATTAGTTACAACCGTGTTTTATGGCTAGTATTTTACAGCCAGATGTTTTGAGGGTTTTGAAAGGCGGCTATTACAGTGGTCGCAGCTGTACAACGTCGCAACGTTCACACTTTCTGGCGGCGTCGTCGTCGTCGTTATTATTAAGCCTTCCTGTGCGTTTCTTTTGCGACGTTTGCCATCATCAAGCCGGCTAGCTACTTTATTTACACACGATCAGAGGTGAAACCACCCTCCCCCACTCCGACACCTATTCAAGAATGTATAAATATATATATATATGTATATTTATATGTCTATGTATGTGTATTCTTTTGGAACGTAGCCCAATTGTGAGGCTCAATTGTAGCTCAATTTGATGGCCCCGGCAAGGCAGTGAAGCGTTGCACCATGGGCTTCGCAGAAGTTGAACAGAAACAAAGATAAATTTAATAAACTTTACAGAAGAAGATCAAATAATTATTTATAATAATACTAATATAATATATATATAATATATAATTATATTTCTATAATATTTCTTGCCGTGTAAAATTAAGTGAACCCAAATGAACCGATCCGAATGTGATTGGAAAAGCAACTACTTGAGTGCCAATACGTGAGCGTAGATATATCTATATATCTATCTGTGTTGGTGTCTACATCGGGGGCATCCTCTTGCATTTCGATTTTGTATTCCAAGAACGCTGTTGGTGTTTCTTTTCTACTTTGTGACTTCTTCAGTTATTCCCGCTGTGAATCGGAATCGGTTTTCTATACTTGGAACCGCGGTCAAGCTCATTGCATTTCAATGAGTTCGAGTGAGAGGCATTCAAGCGGTGGTACCGCTAAGGAGCCCATCGATTCGCATTATTATCGAGGAAGTGTGGCCAATTCGATTTGCAATCATTTAAATGGTCACACTGCTCGGATGATGATCATCCCACTGTGCGGCGTCGTCGTCGTCGTCGTCCCTACTCCCCATTCTCTCTCTCTCGCTTTGGCTACAATTTCAATTTCGTTGCTGTTTCTTCTGGAAATTGTTGTTGTTTTTATTTTATTATGATTCACACACACCCGCACAAGAAACCAGTTTTCGGGAAGCGGGCGGAGTAGAGAGAGGGAGAGAGAACAAGAGCGAGAGCGATGGGAAAGAAAGAGAGCGGGAGAATGCCAAACAAACAAGCGGCTTTATTTTAAAAACTCAAATTTGTTGCTGGCATTATTCGCTGATGCACTGCAAATAATTGTTGCTAGTTGAGAAATAACGAGTTATGAAAATAGGTTTAGATGTTCCTTAAGGTTTGAGGCTTAAAACTGTTGGAAGCGCTTTAAATATATTTAAATTATATTTTTTATCTTTTTTTTAACAACCTGTTTCGCATTTTAAGATCTTAACATATTAGTTTTCTTTTTGTTTTATATTTGGGAACTTTATTTTTTGTATCTTTTTCGGTATTTTAAATTTAAATTTAAAAGAACTTAAAATCTTTTAAAGAAAGTTACATTAAAATATTATATAAAAAATGTTAAAGTAAATGAATAGTTTTTTAGTTTTTTGCGAGGAGTTTGTAAAACTAAAGCAACAAAATTAAACTAAACTAACAAGAGTTGAAAAATAATACAGACGTTATTACAATATAAATAAATAAATGTTCACAAATATTAAAAAATATCTTTCCAAAAATGATAAGTAAGCCATATTTCTCATTTGACTATGAGTAATATTTAATTAATATTATTTAATGTGATAAATGTTTACTTTACACATCTGGTAAATGAGAAATATGGTAAAAGGTCATGCTATTCAATTAATTTCTGACTTAAAAACTATATATTAGTTTTAAAAACTGCTTTATAACCACATCAAGTGTCAGCAAAATTAATATTGATGTTATCTCTTTTCTAGAAACTGAAACAAAAATTAAAGCAGCTTGTTAAGACACTGTTCTTTGGTATTTAATACTTCCAACTTGATTTATGGGACATTAGAACTCTGAATTATTTTCAGTGTAAATGAGGAAAAGATTTGTGACGCAGTCGGTTTGTAGTTGTTTGCCGCCCAGCGTCTAGTGCGGTGCAGTTGCATTTTTATTTGTAATGCGATAAGGTTGTAGAGATACATGTGCTAGGAAAATGAAATGAAAAATAAATAATGCATGTTGATAGGAAGAATAAATGTGGCATAAATGTGGCATATTTATGATTTTGAGAAGGTTCGAAAATCAAATGTATAAATTGGTTTATTGATCGACACACACGCTTCTTATCTATTCCTCGGCCGACGAAGAGCGATACGCTATAAAGTTGCAGCCATTTATCTGCCACGATCGGGGGGCACTGTGGTAGTAGTAGTAGTGGTAGCTCTCCATTTATCAAAGACCCGCTGACGGATCGTGAGATACGGCGGGTTTTGTACGCATTTTCTTTCCACTCTCCACTATCCACTCTCCACACATCGTGTTGCCTCTGTCTTTGGTTTACTTAACGCGCCGATAATTGAGCTGACCCTATCGCACAGTTAGCATCCGCCCGAGGGATCCGTGAAGCAGAAGGTATATTCCATAAATCCCATCCGATACGATACTACCGATCGTTCCGATCCATCGTATTATCGCTTTCACTGGGCTTCTCTCTCTCTCTCCGTAATCCGTTTTAATTGCATGTCTCTTAGGGAAACCCGAAAAAAAAACCCAAAGAGTCAAAGAATTATTATGAGTCAAGCGATGAGCAATATCTTTTGGGCAGCAGTAGAGTTTCATCATGATCATGACATGATTTCTGCGGTGAACTCGGAGCTGGGTCATCATCATCATCATCATCATCATCCTCATCAGGCTAACAAAAAATTCAAATATAAAACATTTATTATTACCACACACGTAATAGTACTACTATATAGGGCTCTCTGGCCTGATCTCGTCTGACTTCATCGCCCTGCTTTATATGTAAGTGATATCTCAGCCCACCTCTATTTATGCTTCCAAAGTTGGTATGTTCATCTCTTATGGGTTTTATGTTAAAAACTAACTTTTTTAGTCAACAGATTGCAAAGAATATATCCGAGGGTCTATGTGGTTTATTAAAGACTTTATCAGTTGTTGAACTCTTGAACTTTATTTGAAAGATCTTGCTATTTATGAGGCTGGCAACCATCAATCATTAAACTTAATTGTATGTAATAAAGCCTTAAAGTCTTTATAGTAAAATTGGAAATATGATAAGTTTCAGGGAAACCTAACCTACTTTTTTATGTATTTATAAGAGTGTCTCCTCCAGAAGGATGTCATTAATATAGATTATATCAAATTTCTGACTTTCCCCTTTATATACATTCAAATGGCAATCCTTCTACCCCTGTGAGTGTGATTTGCTTTTGTGATTTCATGCTTTTGTGCTTTTTTTTATAAACTGTGTGTGTTTTTGTGCTTGGCATGCCTATTCTAGATTTGGCATATCTATCTCTGGGGGCGTGGAACACCCACCTAGCACGAAATAGGTATAAATGCGCCATATTCGTCTCCTCACCTTCTTTTTTTCCGCTTTTTTTTATTATTTATATACCAAAACATCATTTTTTTCTCGTCTCGTTTGTTTGTTTTGCACGCCACGCCACGCCGAGATTAAGATGATGATACAGTTGCTCATCATCAACGAGTTTTGATCTTATATAGGAATATATTATACTCGTGCCTTGTCTACATTTTGAATGCCACACAGAAGAAGCCCAAAGATGACACAATTTCTTATTCTTTTTATACGTTTTCTGAATGAATGAATGCCAGCGAGTGCGAGTATGAGTATGAGTCTGAGTGTGGAGTATCTGTTTGCATCTAGATGAAACGCGGAAGAGATCCCTATACCCAACCTCAACCCTTGCATGTCAAATCCTTATAAAAAAAAAAGAAGCTAAAATTATGTTTGCTCAAACTCCGGATGAGTCAGAGGCGGAGTGGAGTGGCTTTCCCTGGATTCACCCTGCTTTCCGGTCAACGTTGTAGGTGGCCTGGCCTGCCTTCGACAAGGTCGCTTTGTTTTTTTTCGGCTCGTTCTGGTTGCTTGATGAAGGTACAAAACTGGTTTCTGGTGCCCAGATTCCTACGGTTTACCTTCAGCCAAGAGTGCACTAAGGAAAAAGAGTTATCCAATGCACACATTTTGTATAGAAAATAAGCTTTTCTTAACACCCCTTCACATAGTCATTTATTGTCTTGAATTCAATTTATCAAAGTCTGCTTCTATATAGATATTAAAACACGTCTTAAGCCAAGCTATATATATATTATTGACTTGTTATTTATAGCCAAATATATATTGTTATAGAGAGAGAGAGAGAGAGTACATACATTATTTAAATAAAAACAGGTCTGAGTAGCGCAGTTTCTGAATAGAATTCCCTGTAAATACAGGCACTTTTCTCAAAGTGCACAGCATCTTGTTGCGGTGGTAATGAGGCACATGATGAATCATGGATGGGTACCTGCCCCTGCCACCACCGCCGTGCCTGGAGTTCTTCAGCGGCGTCTCCGGCTGTTGTTGTTATTATTCTCTTCTTTTTTTTTTGTGTTTTTGCGGCAGGTGATGGCTCTACCAAATTCAATCGAGCAGCTGCTCCTTTCTTTTGTTCCGACGGTTCAAGAACCGGTTGTTCTCTCGAGTCCAGAAAAAACTTTAAACTGAAACTGAACTCGGAGAAAAAAAAGGTTGTAGGTTGTGCAAGTGCGGGGGAGGATGGGAACTGTGACTTGGGAATTCATCATTTGCGGATTAAAATACCTTCCTGAATCACCTGAAACATGAACGAGTGGATGGAGGAGGGTCAATGTGATGTCGGACAATGCCAAGATATATATACTTAATGCCCGAGATAATCCTTACTAATGCCCATATCCTGCTCTCTCTCTCTCTCCCGTTGCAGATACCTCCTATGAGAAGGCCTGTCGCCGCGGCTCGGCTCCCACAACGCCCATTCTGGGCAGCAAACAGCATCAGACGGACAGCACCACCTCGCGCTTCACGAACTTCTTTTCCAAAAAGTGAGCCCTTGCCCCTACAATTACTCATGTTATTTATTGTTTTAACTAATGATTTGTGCTTCAGATCCAATCCCCTGAAGCGTACCAAGTCGGTGACCAAATTGGAGCGGACCAAGCGCGGTTCCGGCGGACTGAGGGGCTCCCGCTCGCACGAGAGTCTGCTGTCCAGTCACGCCGTCATGTCCACCATTGGTGAGTGTGAATGAACCCATTAAATGGAGCTGCATGTGCCAGCTGCTTACACGGTTTACCCTTAAACTGGGTTAATTATTAACTAATTAACTTACTACGGAATGTATGTATATCGAAAGGGAAAAGAGATTATATATCGGAATATATAACATAAATAATTGGTCATTTTATATTGATAACATTGTAAAGTTTTATATATCGAAATTGGAAATATCATGTATGTAAGGTTTAAATATCAATGTTACCAAACAGTTTTTATAAGTAGAGAAGAGAGGAAAAGTCTGACATAACTTATCGACATAAATTTATTATCTCCATTGTGTCGTAGTTTTATTTATAGAAATTTTAGAAGTCGAATTTAACGTTTATATATAAATGTTATTGCTAAAGTATCAGGAAACCAGAAAGAAACTTATCCTCGGAAAGCCGATGTTTGTATAACCTTTTAGCTAGAAATTGGATCGGGAATTAAAAAATCAGCTTAATCAATTGAAAATTCAAAATTTACAATTTGTTTTGTGATTTTTTGAGAATTTTAACGATGTAATCCCTATTTTTGTCCAAACATGGCTAGATTGACTCGACTGTTGATGCTGTTTAAGGAATATATATGCTTTATAGGGTCGGAAATTCCTTCGATATACAAAACAAACAAAAAATCGATTTATTTCAGCAAAAAAATCATCACTTTTGTCTTAAACATCGATATACAATTGATTTTTTTTTTGCCAGCCCCAATTAATATGCCTTTTCTTCTTCTCCTCCTTCTTAGATCTCTCTTGCACGGGAGCTGTGGGCGTGGCACCGGTGCACCAGTCGGTGCTTGGCAGGCGCCACTGCTTCCAGGTGCGCGGCGGGCCGCGTGGCGAGCGTTACTACTCGTGCGCATCGCGACAGGAGCTCGATTTGTGGATATACTCGCTGCGCAAGTCGATAGCCCCGAATGCGGAGCACACGCGACGCACCGACAACTCGCTGAAGATGTGGGTCTACGAGGCGAAGAATCTGCCGCCGAAGAAGCGCTACTTCTGTGAGCTGCAGCTGGACAAGACGCTGTACGGTCGGACATCGGTGAAGCTGCAGACGGATTTGCTCTTCTGGGGCGAGTATTTTGACTTTCCGGACATACCGGAGATCAATGTGATCACGGTCAATGTGTTCCGCGAGGTGGACAAGAAGAAGAAGCGCGACAAGTACCAGTTTGTGGGCTCCGTCAAGATACCCGTGCACGATGTCACCTCCCGCCTGCCCTGCGAGCAATGGTATCCGATACTGAGCGACAAGGCGGGCGATAGTCTGGGCAGGACCTCTGGTGGCGGCGGCGGCGGCAGCGGATCGAAGGAGAAGGAGCAGCTGCCGACGCTGCGGATCAAGTGCCGCTTCCAGAGCACCGACATCCTGCCCATCAACGTGTACGCCAACTTCCTGGCCTACCTCAAGGAGAACTATAAGCGAGTGTGCGAGACCCTGGAGCCGGTGATCGGCGTTAAGGCCAAGGAGGACATTGGCCAGGCTTTGGTCCTGCTGATGCATGCCCAGGGCCTGGCGGGAGCCTTTCTTACCGACGTCGTGGCGCTAGATCTGCTGCGCGTGGGCGACCAGAGGCTCACGTTCCGCGGCAACTCGCTGGCCACCAAGAGCATGGAGGCATTCCTGAAGCTAACCGGTGAACAGTATCTGCAGGACACGCTCTCGGCGCCCATTAACGAGCTGATCCAGTCGGAGCGCGACTGCGAGGTGGATCCCACCAAGGCCAGCGGCTCCTCGGCGGGCTCGCTGCAGCGCCAGCAGGCAGCCCTGCGCGGAGCGGTGCGCGGTGCCTGGCAGTGCATCTTTGAGTCGCACAAGCACTTTCCACCGCAGCTGCGCAACTGCTTTGCCACGTTCCGCGAGCGTCTGCAGCAGCTCGGCCGCCAGGACATGGCCGACAACTTGATCTCGGCCAGCATCTTTCTGCGCTTCCTCTGCCCCGCCATCCTGTCGCCGTCGCTGTTCAACATCACCAGCGAACTGCCGTCGGCCCGTGCCACCCGCAACCTGACGCTGGTGGCCAAGACCCTGCAGACGCTGGCCAACTTCACCCGCTTCCAGGGCAAGGAGTACTTTATGGAATTCCTCAACGACTTCCTCGAGCAGGAGGCCGGCCGCATGCAGCAGTTTCTCGAGTTTATATCGACGCGACCCGAGCATCCGGCGCCCGACTCCATCCTCGACTGGGCCGGCTACATAGATCAGGGCAAGCAGCTGTCCATCCTGCACACCCTGCTCAGCGAGAGCCTCGCCAAGCTGCCCGAGGCCAGGCAGCACGAGCTGGATCCCCTGC
Source organism: Drosophila punjabiensis (assembly GCA_008042585.1). Taxonomy (NCBI): domain Eukaryota; kingdom Metazoa; phylum Arthropoda; class Insecta; order Diptera; family Drosophilidae; genus Drosophila; species Drosophila punjabiensis. The sequence continues at coordinate 382,007 of VNJR01010976.1, forward strand.
AGCACATCCTCGACGAGATCACCAGGGCCCGGGAGCAGGGCAACCTGGGCGTGGCCATACCCGGTGGCTATTTGCCGGCCACCTCTTCCACGCACTCGATAGCCAGCGAGAATCAGGAGAATCGCCATCCTGGCGGCGGCGTCGGCGGATTGCAGACCAATCCGGAGCAGCAGCAACACCAGCAGCAGCAGCAGCAGCAGATGCTGCCGCAGCACCAGAGCCAGCTGGCGCAGCCGCAGCATGCGATTGTCAGCAAACCCATGTCAGCGGAAAGGGGCATTATGCGGGGCGTGCTGACGCCCAATTCCCTGGAAAAGAACATCTTTCGGTACAATGATCCCACTGTGAATGGTTTGCTGCAGCAACAGCAGCAGCAACAACAACAACAACAGCAGCAACAACAGTTGCAACAGCAACAGCAGCAGCAGCATCCCCACCATCAGCACCCGCTGCAGCTGCTCTCGAACTCGCAAACCTCGATTGCAGCCAGCAACCAATACATGAGCTCGCCCGGCGGCGGCCTGCAGCATGCCCAGTCGCAGACCTCGATGGCCAGTTCGTCGCTCAATGGAAGCAGCAGCAACCTGCTGCATGTAGGCCACCAGCAACAGCAGCAGCAGCAGCAGCAACAGCTTGTCCATCAGCAGCAGCAACTCCACCAACATCACTGCCCGCCGGCGCCCCAAACGAGTGCCTCCAGCACCATGGAGCGCATGGATCGCATGGATCGCCTGAACTATCCCTACATGGCCCACAATGGCAACGATTACGAGGCCAGCACGCCGTCTAGCACTCGCTCCAGGACACTGCCGCGCAATGGGAATCCCAATGGCTCCACCACCATGATGAGCAGCAGCAGCATCAACAATAACAACAACAACAACAATAACCAGAGCGGCAGCTACGATGACATGCACGGCGAGTTCCAGATACAGATCTCCGGTCTAGACACGAGCAGTGCCTTTGTCTGCAAATCCCCAACGCCCATGATGAAGTCCAGCGGCGGCGGAGGAGGAGGAGGACCATCAACTGGCGGGCGAAGCCACCACAAGCTGAATCTGGGAATACCCGATCATTCGGGCGGCTATGCGCGCAACAACAACCTCAACCCCAACTCGAATATGCCCAAGAACCTGGAGGATCTCGACGATCTGTTCAAGTATGCCGAGGAGCACGATGTGGCGGAGCCAGGCAGTCACCATCACCATCACGGCCACAGCCAGGGCCAGGCTCAGAGTCAGATCCAGAGCCAGCAGCAGCAGCAGCACGGACAGGGACAAGGACAGGGACAGCACCTAAAGCCAGGCGCCGGCGGCAAGGAGCAGCTCTCGGCAAAGAGCAGTCACTGCAGCTCCGGCTATCAGAGCATCTCTACCAATCCCTCGCCCTCGCAGTCATCCAGTCCCGTGGGCAGCCAGCTGAAGGCAGCGATGACCAGCGGACCCAATGCACCGCTGGCCTTCAAGAATCCCTCCTATCAGCTACAGCCTCAGGCGGGCGGCGGAGGCGGCGGCGGCGGCGGATCCTCAGCCCTCTCCTACCAGCAGCTGCAGCAGCAGATTGGCAGCCGACTGAAGCCCATTGGAGGCGGCTTGGTGGCCGCCAGAGCGGCGTTCCTCAACAGTGGCGGTACCCTGGATGCGGCCACCCTGACGCCCAGCTCCTCGGATGAGCAGCTATCGGCGGATAACTATTTCAGTTACGCATCTGCGGCGGCAGCGGGAGCTGGAATGTCCGGCAAGCTGGAGGCACAGCGCTCGCTAAGCGGCGGCAGCAGTTCCTCCACATCGGCCTCGGCCTCCACCTCGAATCTGGGCAAGAGCGGCAGCAATGGTAACGGCAGTAGTGCCTATGGACGCTTGAATGGGCCGCTGAAGCGGGAGGATGTCTACGGCAGCGGCTATGGCGGCAGCAGTGGCAACGTGGGCTACCACCAGCAGCATCCCCAGCAGCAGCACCAGCACCAGCAGCAGCTGCAGCAACAGCAGCGGGAGCGGGAACTGGAGCTGAAACAGTATGCCGGCAGTGCGGCCGGCAGCGTGGGATCGGCCACATCGGCGGCCCAGAGGCGCCTCAGCCTGGACTCGGCGCGCACGCTGTCCGACAGCAGCACGGACACGGAGGGTGAGTGTGTGGCCCTCTCCTTGCCGACTCACTTTACTTACTTTATTTATTTTGCTTGGATTTCCAGGTCACTGCAACCAGTTGCAGGAGGGCAAGCGACGCCGGCAGTTGCGCAGCAGCGGCGGCAGCAGTGGCGGAGGAGGAGGAGGAGGAGCTGGGAATGGCGCCTCCACAGAGCAGGGACTAGGAGGCAAGGGCGGCTACGACCAGAACGGTGAGATCCAGCTGCTGCAGCAGACGCTGGACACGTTGCGTCACACCCTCGACCGCGACGAGGCGGAGGTGCGCGACGAGCTCTTCGGGCTGCAGCGTCAGGCGGGCAGCGCCGCCGGCAGCAATGGCACGAACAACCTCAGCCTGCAGTCGGAGTCCACGATGCGCAGCATTATAGACAGGTGAGAATCTAACCAGTTGTTATCTCTCCTCTGGAAGTCCTTCAATGGATGTATTTAATTGAAAGTTACCTGGATTCTTCCCGCAGACTCATCACCATGGAGGAGGAGCTGCGACGCGAGCAGCTGAAGATGTCGCTGGCGCTGTCGCACAAACAGCGCGTCATTGAGGAGCAGGGCCAGCAGATAGCGGCGCTGGACGCGGCCAACAGCCGGCTGCTGAGCGCCCTGACAGCTCTGCGTCAGCGGTACGAGACGCAGCAGCAGCAGGCCCAGCAGCAGCAGCAGCAGCAGCACCAAGCACCACCAAAGAACCAGAAGCCGCAGTGAGCGGATGGATGGAGGATCAGGAGGAATATACAGAGGGGAGAAGCTGTAGGAAAAGGAGACCCACACCCAAACCCAAACCCAAACCCAAGCCAAGACCAAGACCTAGGATAGACCTGATGGTGGCATCTTTTCGTTGTACACAAAACACACACATAGGATATAAACTAAACTATATCTTTGGGACACCGTCGCGGTTCTCTGGCTTTTTTGTTTATTTTTTTTAGCTATTTTTTTTTTGTATGCTACACATAAATTATACTACATGTTTAATAATATATAATTACGCATAACATACACATAAAGTTATAAATAATTTCTCAATCTATGTTTAAAAAAAAAAACAACAACCAAGATGTGAAAATGCATAAAGCAAACGCTGTCGGCAAGCAGAGCAGTAAGATAATCCGAAAAGTAGAGATACAAGAGAGGGAAGTGAATCCGAAATGGAGGAGAGAGCATGGCAGTGTGAAGAAAGAACCGAGAACAAGTTTAAGATATTGAATAAAATTATAACCAAAGTTAGACAAAAATACGGTATGCTTTTATTTTATGGGATTTTTTTCAGTTGAAAATACGGGCATTCAAAACTAAAAATTTGGATTTTAAGAAAATTCGATTTGATTTTTGGCCGTTAAATTAATATTTTGTATTGTTTTTATTGTTGTACAAAATGTTTTTGTTGTAAAAGAGTTGTAGTTGTTGTAGGCAAAAACAAGGCTTCGATCTGTTCATTTTCAGTACAAAATCGTCAATTTCTC
>VNJR01010977.1:0-14892 GCA_008042585.1 Drosophila punjabiensis
GACAATATTAATTTAAACGGCCAATTTTGAATTCGAATTAAAAAAACGGCAATATTAACTTAACGGCCAAATTTGAATTCGAATTTAAAATATAAGGGTCACCCCTAACTTGTCGTTATTTTGAATTCGAATTCAAATTTGCCGTTTATTAATATATTTTATTGTTTCTTTTGTTGTTGTACAATTAAATGTTGCTGTAAAAAAAATTGTTGTAGTTGTTGTTGTTGTTGTAGGCTTCAATCTAGTCATTTTCAATACAAATTTGTCAATTTCTGGATTTCAGCACCAGGCGAACAGAAACAGCAGCAGAGCGACGATGCTTTTTTAACTTGCACGCCCAAAAGTATGCAATACATGACCGACTATATTAAAAATCCCCCAAAAGTATGCTGCATTTATACAATTTTTGTATGCTGAATTATTTTAAGTTACCTTCTGCTGCTTTCTGTTCGCCTGGTATATGAAATCCAGAAATTGATGAATTTGTACTGAAAATGGCTAGATTGAAGTCATGTTTTTGCCTACAACAACTACAACAACGCTTTAACAGCAACAACAATTTGTAAAATAAAAGAAAATGTTAAATATATTTATAAAAAATTAAATGTTTTTGAATTTTCTTGTTATAAATCCGAAAAAATACGATTTGAAAAAGTGGAAATCATCTGTCCCACAATGCGTATGATTTTGGCTTGAAAAAAGATCATTTAAAAATATTTGCTATTTTAAGATATATTTTTTTGTATTTTTAAATAAAAGTTGTTTATTTTTAAAATATTTAACTATTATTTTGGTGTTAATATTTATTATTATTATGTATTTATTATTTACTAAGTGTTTTATTTGCGAAAATCACAATACTTACCTGTAAAGACTTCCCTTCCCCTCCCAAATCATACAAAAATAGTAAAAATAGTTGTAATAATATCATTGTTTTATTTCGCCAACATTTGCTTTCATTGAATGTGTGGTTTTAACCGAGAATCATAAGAATAGCTTACGATAATGAACAGAATTTGGCGTTAGTCGACCTGAGACGGTCCCCATTTGAATTGTCGCATTCCGTTGTGTATATTTCTCTACTGGAATGATATTACCCAGTCTTCCCATAAGAATTGATGCATACATATCGGCTTTCAGTTGTATATATATCCATATTTCGTTTATTTTTCAGCATTTGTATACGTTATTCTTAATCCTTCTGACTCTACACTTAGTTTGGGTTCTCTGTTTGCTCTGGCTTTTGTTTTTGTTATGTCTTTTGCACAGCTTTTGCGTTTGCTTTTGCACAATTTGCTTTTGCTTTCTATTAGGAGCGACGACTAGCTGCTGTCTCTGTTACTTTCGCGGCGCAGCGTTATAAATTGCTAGAATTTCTCATTCACTTTACTAAAATATATTCTGCTCCGGCTATTGTGGCTGCCTACACGGGTCAAACCGCCTCCTTCTTCTTCTCTTTCTCCTTCTCATCTTCCTCCTTCTGCTTTTCCTAATCTAGTCTACAAGGTAAATTCCTCTGGCTTTCCCCGCTCTATTTTTTCTTTTTCTCAGACTTACGAAAAAAAAAAACTCATCGTTTCACCGCATACTTATAATTCGACTAACAGCGATAAACACATTAAACAAAATATATATAAAAACGAAACTGATCTGAAGAGATTGCGACATGCTCTAATCCCTTAAAGCCTTTGACTTGCCCAGCCTCTTGAGCGCCGCCGTTGAAACTCCTGGTGGCGTTAGGGCCGACGGTTTCTTGTGCAGTCGCTTGTGATAGCTCTGGGCCAGGGAGTTCACAATGGAGACCACAAAATAGCAGACCATACCGATAACGAACGTCTCAAAGATCTTGGACAGCATGTTGCCAGAATCACCAGCACCGCCAGCGCCACCGGCCGCCCCGCGTTGCTGCCGATGCAGTCGCTGCTTCTGATTCTTAAGGAACGACTTGAACGGCTCCTGCAGCTTGTGGCCGAGAACGGGTAGCGTGGCCAGGAGGTCAACCGCCCGCTCGATAAGCGTCTCGTTAAAGGCAATTATAACGAAGATCTTCTGGATGTGCATCTTGATCACGGCCTTGCCGATGAGCGTGGCCCCGAAGAACGTCCAGAATGGCACCAGAAAGTGGCCGCAAGTAATGCCAGCCAGGTCGAACAGGGGATTGGGAATCTGTAAGGAGACAAGGATTTAGTTATTGGTTCCCAGTTCTTAGTTGACTCAAATGTTAGGTTAGCAGAGTTCGCACACATCCCACTCTCAGGCAAGCGGATATAGTACGAACCCCACTGCATAGATATATCCACCACTCACGCTTGCACAGGCCAGGATGCCGAAGAAGCCAACGCGCTCCACGACGCGCTCCATAAACAGCTTGCCCTTGTCCATTAGACTGAGGTTCTTCTGATGCCGCTTCGCATTTAGCGCCTCGAATTCGGCCAGCTCCTCGGCATCGTCCGGATCATAGCCCGAGAGTCGCGCCGCCTTGGCCATAAAGTAGGGCGGCAGCTCGCCCAGCGCCGTGCCAGCTCCCCATAGGAACGCCTCCAGTCGCACCTTGGACATGATGGACCAGATATTTGGTACCCGCTTATCGTACGGCTCCTCCGGACAGATGATGCTGCGTGGAAGGTAAAAGTCATATAAGAGTGAACATTTGGAACCCATATGAATACTCACTCATCTGGATACGGTGGCTGGGGGAAACGGAGCGAATTGCACTCGTAGGCGGCCAGCGTTACGCTGGCTATATGCGGCCCCAGGTAGAGCAGGAACGTGTGCAGGCCGGTGCCCAGGCCCACTGACGAGAGTACGCCCAGTCCGAGCCAGTAGACAAAGAACCAGGTGTTCCGTCGCACCAGCTCGATGAACAACTGATGAGGACCGTCTATTTTGTAAATTATGCTAAATACAATGCCTAATACTATCAGGGCGGCCAGTAGCAGCCGCTGCTGCAGCAATCTGCAAGGGAATATCAGTTGGTTAATGAAAGACTCTTCGAATTTAAGAAGTTTGGTTAAGTTTCTCACTCACCTGGCGCTCCATGTGCGCAGCAGGGCGGCCAGCTCGAGGCCACAGTACTTGGTGGTCTGCAGCGGTCGCCGCCAGAGTACCAGCTGGCTGCGCTCCACCCGCTCCCTTTCGCGCTGCTTGTCTTTTTGGTTCTTCTCCTTCCTGCTAAGCACGGGTGCAGATGCGGCGCCGGCGCCCTGCATTATGCTATTCTTACTACTGCTGTTGCTGCTGCCGCTGGGGGACTTGGACTTGGAGGGCGTGTGACTGTTGGTATGTTGCTGTTGGGAATGGCTTTTGGCCTTCACACTGCCATTGGCCGCCGTGTGCCTCTTGTGGCTCTTGTTGCTGCCGCTGGTGGCTGCTACGGAGTTGGAGTTTGGACTGCTGCTGGTGCTGCTGTTGCTCGCTTGTTTGTGGCTCTGGTTCGCATGGCTACTGCTGCTTCTGCTGCTGCTGCTGCTGCTCTCCTTCTTCGAGTGCTGTGACATTTAAGCGGTGTGTTGGCTGGGTTGTGTGGCTATGGCTGTGGCTGTGGCTGTGGCTCTGGCTGCGTGTGGCGGAAAACAAAACGCAGGAATTTTGAATTGAAGAACGTTGAATTTGAAGCGGTAACGAAATACAAAATACAAAATACAAAATAAGCCTTTGCCCCGCTGCGGCGGCCACTGATAAACTGATAAGCTAACAAACTGGCAACGGAGTGCGGAGTGTCCAAATGATGTATAAATATATATATATACTATGTATATGTTGTTAGCTCTCCAATTTTGTGCGTGCCCTAATTTATTTATTTTTTGTGTCTGATTGTCGTCACTTTGTTTGGTTTTTGGATTTGGGTCTCGGGGTTTTGGGACGAAGACAGGCTACTACGATCATTCTGATGTCTGGTCAGGTCTTATCGTAAAAGTTTGTACATTACTTTTTATCATTGTCCCCGGATCAGTTATCTTAGGGCCCTAACTTAATCTGTGTCTGTCAGCGCTGTGACTTTTTAACCCCTGATGCTGTCTTTGCTAATAATTGTAGACTAACTCGCAAGTTAGTCAATTTACTCTTCCGGCACACGCACAGAGTTTAAACAAATGTTGATTTGTTTAAGAATTAAATAGCTATTATAAATATAAATAAATAAATAATAAATAAATATAATAAAGAGAGGAAGCACAATTCGGGAAACCAAATATCTATACCCTTACAGTGAGCAATTGCATCGGAATTAGAAAATCGATCATAACTAAGCTCATAAATGCATAAACTTTTCTGTGATAGATTTCTATGGCATATTCGGATTAATAATAAAAATAAATAAAAAAAAGGTAACTTCGGCACGCCGAAGTTTGTATATCCTTCAATTTTGCAATTGGATCAAAGAGCACAAATTTTAAATCATCATAACTGAACCAAAGATGCATTAATTTCAATTTGGAAAACTGTTATATATTGTTATATATATAATTTAAATTTGGAAACTGTTATATACTGGTATTTAATAGGTTAACAAATCAGTATACAGAGTTTAAATTTTAAAAATTCAACAATTTTTCTAAATTATTGAAAATATTAATAATGTAATTCCTTACAAAATCTTGAAAAAATGTTTTTCCATCCGAAAATGCCTAGTTTGACAGGCCAGATGATGCTGAGCAAGAATATATATGATTTATGGGATCGGAAATGACTATATTGAAGCTTTTGAATTATGGACAATATTAATTATGTTACTTAAATCGTATTAACTTTACTCTTCAACTTAGATAAGTTAAATTTATAAAACTTTAATTATTTACTTGGAAACCCTTTAATTTTCCTTAAATATTTCTTTTACGAAAGGTGAAATATAAGATTATTATTAGTTTTTACTAATTAAATTATCAAAAACAAAGTTTAAAAATCTGCAAAAAAAAAAAAACCATAGTGTATCCTGAATTCGATTTACATATATCTCAATTTTTTCGGTCATTCTGCGGGCGTTTTGATAGTTTTCTAAATTGAATTTGATTTGCTTGGGAAAATTAAAATCTCTTTAATCTTTTTTCTTTCTGTTGGTTGCCAGTGTGCGTATGTGTGTGTGTGCCTGTGTCTGTGTGCAAAGCCCGCGGAAAAGCGCAACAACAAAAACAACAAGACCAAGAACGGGCGACATCAGCAGCGGTAGCGCGAGATTATCATGCGATACTCGAGCACCAATAAAACGAATCCACATGTTCGCCAAACGAAACGAGCCAGAAACAGAAGCGGAAAACAGAGACGGAAGGCGCACACACACAGCAATGAGTGAGAGGGAGAGGGAGAGAGAGTGCGGAGAGCAGAGAGTGACTGTTGAAGAGAGCGGAGTACAGAGACAAGGAAGACAACAAAAACAAGCTGAGCTGGACAATAACACGACTGCTTTTGCTGTTTTCTCTTGCCATTTCTTTAATTTGTATTCCTTTTCTGTTTCTGTTTTTGGTTTTTTTTTCACCCCGAAGTGTCTAATCAGCATATTTCGCCATAATTCAATAACCACGGTTGTTGTCTCCCCCCCTACGAGCAGTTACTACGGTTACAGTTACAGTTATGTGGCAACCGTTGCAGCTGTTTTCCCTTATTTATTTTAGTTCTTCTCCGGCAAAAGACTGGGGGTTGGGGGTTCAAGAAACCCGGCAGCGACCGGGGGTGTTGCGATTGCCAAACCATCCCCCAACAACAACAACAACAACAAAAAGACACGAAAATCAATTGCACTTAGTGGACGGTCGAAAGGAAATGTATTGTTTGATAACTGAACTACGCACGTTATTCACTTTGCTAATTTACATCGTCACGAGGCACCACAACAGGAACAACAAACAACACAACTGGAGCAATAACAATAACAGTGCTCGGCAGTGGCGAGAGGTTTTTCTCTCCCTCCCCCCGTGGGCTGTTCTTTTTGTTCTTTTTTCCACCGATTTCGATTTTACACCTTCTCTCCTGTTTTGTAACTGGGTTCCGCTTTTATCCGGCTGGCGCGGTGGCAAGCGGCGCATTTACCTGCTCCCGTGTGTGTCTGTGTCCGTGTGGGCCCTGGTTGTGGCGCGGGCGTGTTGCACTTTTGGCACACGATGTGTGTTTCACATGAAAAAAACGGCGATTTGTTAATAATTTTTAAGCAGCAGCTAGAGCTGGCAGTAACAGCGATGTAGCGCCGATTGTATATCGATTATTGGTTGCTGCTATCGATGTTTTCGTCGAGGTTCTTCGCTGTTTTATAAAATGCATTTAAACCTTTTGTAGTTATCTCATTGACCTTTTTAAACTATTGTGACGTAATATTTTATATTACATATTTTTATATACAATTCTTTCGGATAAAAAATTTGCATATTTTTATATGCAATTTTCCCGGATAGCCAACAGTGCTGCCCATCGATTACGCTGCTAGGCGCCATTTTCAAAATGCAAACAGTCTAGTGATAAGTCCTTTTGTGTTGCGATAAGATTATTTATTAAAACAAAGCAGAGATGAATCATTTTGCCTTGATAAATATTCTAAATATCATGCAACGAGCAGTTGGACACGTTTATTTTGTTTTAGATTATAAATGCTTTGTGGGATTTCTGCTAATTTGAAGTGAAATTACAACTAAAATGAAAGATTTAAATATTTGTAGTTTAATATAAGTATAATAACTTTAGTTAAAAGTTTTCAAAGCTGTGAAAGAGTCATTTCCGACCCCATAAAACATTTTTATTCTTGATGAAAAGCAACAACAGCCGAGTCGATCTAGAAAAATTAAATTTTCTCTTTTTATAAGGGGCTAAAATTTTCAAAAATTAAACAAATTTTATGTTTCGAATTTTAAATTCAGTAAACTTCAGTTTCTATCTACTAAAAAAACAACAATAAAAAGTTTTTCGAGCCGAAATTGATTCATTTGTCTTGTTTTGCTTTTAAAATTGGTGTTGAATAATAATAATACATTTTAATTAATAATAATAAAGAGTTGAGAGCTAATAATTAGATTTTCAGCTAATCAAGCTACTTAAACCCATGAAAACAAAGATTTTATTATCTTTATTTTCATTTATCATTTGTGCAAAATACTGAACATGTAGTTTAACAATAGAAATAATAATCGAATTGAAATCTTTATTGTTCCGCCGCTCCTTTCTTTGAAGAATAATTTCTTTGTTAATCCGAAACAGTGGCTCGCTCAAGTGAACCCCAAATCAAAGCAGTTTGCGTATTTTTGTAGTTTTTGTTTATTTAATAATAGATTAATTACCGTACACTTAACCGAGAGAGTCCTATTCGTAACCATACACACTAAATATGCACAAAATTTTGTTGTATTGTAAAAAAAAAGTGGGGGAAATTAACGAAATAAGCGAATAAAAGTAAAGTACAAAGGGCATGCGCTAAGCAGCAGTTGAAATAAGATGGGGAACCTGTTGCTAGGGTTAATAATGGTAGGACAAGAGCGGAGTTTAATTGAAAAAAATACTAATGCGTATAGAAAATGTATATATATAAAATAAGGTTCACATAACAATTGTTTTTTGTCGTTTTCTTCTGCGTGTTTTCTGGATTTTTTTGTTGCCTGCTGTTTGTTCAGATCATTTTTTCAAAGTTTCAAATTCTTTTCATCAATTCGTTTAGCTAACTCGCGTCCGTATTTTAAGCTGCATGCTAAACATAAAATATATTTGTATTTATATATATAGATTTCTGTATAGGGGGTTGCTTTCCGCCGAGTTAGTTGACCCTGGCCATGCCGTAGACATTCTCATCGGAGTAGGCGATGTACAGGAAGTAGTCCTCCTCGTGGTGTTCCTTTAACACAAAAATCGAGACGGAAAAAGCGTTAGAAACACAAATCAGAGAGAGAAGGGAAGAGAGATGCTTTGTTACCTGGTACAGGGAGCCCATGGTTGCCGATGTTGGTGGAATGACGTTGTTCACAAAGAAGAAGAGGGCATCCTCGGGACGCAGGTGGATGCGCTTGCGGATGAGGAAGTAGAACTGGCCAACAGTCAGATCCGAGGGCACCAGGTACTTCTTCTTGTCCAGGTCACCGATGCGCGCCTTGGGAGCCTTCTCAACGATCACCTGTGGCAGCAAAAGAGACCAGAAAACAGGATATATATTAGCTCTAGATTGCTTAATAAGTGCAGCGTACGTGCCAAGACATTGCATTTCAGCGTGTGTGCTCGACTACGTGCTACCTGGGGATTCCATCAATTCGTGACTGAATAAATTTCAGGGAATTATTTTGAATATTTTATGCAACAACTGGTCTAGCTTCTAATTTGTTAAATTATGTTGGTAAATAACAATTAATACACTCAAAATAATGGTAAATAAAGATTATGTATTGTATAAAATATGACTACTGCTGTTCGTGACTAAATTTAACCTTTTAGGAGCTAACATGATTCATTTGGTAGTTGAAATTAGCAATTTCGTGCTTCGCTTTGGGCTGTTTCATCAGTTCAAAAATAATTTCACAATTTCAGCAATTATACATTGCGAAATGTCAAATTCTATATTTAAAATGCAAGTCAACTGACTAAATTCAGTTAGCCAAATTCTGTATTTAAAATGCAAATCAACTGACTCAATATAGTTAGTTTGTTCAAGTTTATTGTGGCAGAAACGTACTTGAATTACCAATCTGGTTAACGTGTAATTAGGCAGTTGAATGAGTAACACTGAGTTTCGCAATACAAGTTTCAGGTTCTCAAACACACTTTTTGTGTACAATTGAGCATATCTCTTAGCTTCACAGCGTTACTATGCTATTATATACTATATATTTGGCATTAAAATTAGATTAAATATACGAATAACATGACAATAATAATAAGTAACAATTTGAAATCATTACTTTTCCATTAAAAAACTCCTGACCTAGTGGATCCTTTTTAGCCTAAAATCTGGCCTTAAATAAAAACAATTTCTCTTAAATGTTAATGATGTTTTGAATGTTAAAAGACCTTAATTTTTAACTAATCTTAACTATGAAATACTAGAAACAGTAAAATGCACTGTTTGAAGTGAAATTAATACGTTAATCTAAGTTATTTCGTAGTTTTTATAGGAGTTCGGCATTGAACAATGTGCTCAGAGGTTTTTTATCAATCTTACAACCTTTATCAAGGATCTGTTATACATTTATTGAGTTTATTTTAATTAAGTTAAAGCTTTATTATTAACTTTTATTGGTTTATTTCAAGTATTTTGCCAAAGAAACATTATTAGTTTGAAAAACTTGTTACATTTTGAGCACTATCTTCATTGAATGTATTAAAACTATTATATTAAGCTCTACATTATCGGGAAAACTAAACATTATTTACTATTTTTAGTAGTATTTGTTTAAAAGAATTTAAAGAGTTTAATAATTAAATAAACAAAAACAAAAACTTATTTGTAATTAAATAAACAACATTGAATATTATATTGCATTTTTTTCCCCTCAATTTTTGAATTGGGGTTTTGAGCTTATTGAGTCTCCATTTAACCCCTGTTTGAGCCAAGTTTAACCCCTGTGTGTCAGTCTAATTGCTTAACTGGTTTTTGGCCAACTTTTAGAACAGGAAGCGTGGCGCAAGCAACAACAAATAATATTTTTGGCCGATGAATACGAAATTAGCAAACCACTGCCGCTTATCGCTACTTTTTTTTTGCTCCTCTTCCTTTCCCTTCTGCTTCACCCCAAAAAAATAATAAATAAAAACAAAAATAAATAAAACCGAATCTGGTTAGCGTCATTGGCCGAAGTCAAGGTGTCTGCGCTTTGGCAATAGCGTCTAATGTAGCATTTTTTTTGAGATTTTATAAGGAATTTTGGGATATATCTAAGCACATACAAACATATATACATACGATATATATATATATATGTATATGTATGATGCGACGACCAGCTGGCCTTCCCCGCACTCATCAGCTGTTATGTGACTTTGGCACTTTGTACACTTGCCAAAACCCGAAATCGAAAACAGGCGAAAAAAAAAAAACACAAGCACATAAATCATATATACATATGTACTGTGTGTGTGTATATATGCAGCAAATAATCGAAAACAAAAACAGCGAGTGCACTTCTCTGGCGATTGGGGCACCTTCAGCTCGAGTTTTTACACATTAACAATTATTTTTAATTGTGCTTTCTTTCCGTTTGCCGCCTCCTTCTTTTGTGCTCTGCGAAAGGAGTGGAGTTTGCTGATAAGGTGGTGAAATAGCAATAGCGGAGGAGAGCTGCTCCCCTCTCTCTCTCTCTCGATCTGCCTTGTTTTCCCGTTTTTCAGTTTTCTGTTTTTTTTGTTTTTGTTGTTTTGTGTGCAGCCCATCTCTATGACTAATTCCTGTCGCTGTGTGCGTGTGCTGTCTGTATTAGTGGTTGATTTGTTATTATGCGCAGTACACTCGCTTGTTTTTGCAAGCAAACAAACACCAAAAATGAAATTAAAGTCAAAAACAACTGGTTCGCGGGTTGGCAGGCGGAGTGGGGAGGCGGAGAGCAGATGAAATCAGGCAGGAAAACAACAACAACAGCCCAACAGCTGAGCAAGTGAAACGGCTAGCTCGCTCGCACTTACACATACACACATACAGAGAAGCTGCTTTGTTCTTTTTTCTTCTCGTGTTAGATGTCTGCGCCTATGTGTGTGTGTTTGACGGGTCGGGGGACAATTCCTTTTGCATTTCATCTCTGGGAGCACACAAACTAGCAAATGTTTTCCCAGCTGAAGTGCATTTTATGCAATCGCTGCGCATTCAGCACCTGACATCCCGTTGCGAAATTATTAACAATTACCAACATACCCAATATGCGCAGTATTGATTTTCTTCGGTACAAAAAAAAAAAAAAAGAAAAACAACAGAAAAAAAAGCGAACGACGCAAAACAAACGCATACATACACTCGCGCACTCCAACACACGCACGATATATGCATACACAATACATATACATATACATATACGTATATATATATAGAAATTCAGGTACTTACGGGTACACGGTCTGGATATTTGCGACGGATCTTGTCGCCCTCAGCGCGACGCTTCTCAAAGGCGTGCTCCTCCTTGTATTGGAACTTCATGATTGTGATGTACAGGAAATTGGCTAAGAAACGCAGCTTTTGCTTTTCACTTTTTCTCCTTGTCCTAAGTGTGTTACTGTGGGTGCGTGTAGTTGCTTGTGTTTTTTTTTTCGTTCTGTTCGAGCGAGTTCAGTGTGCCCCTCGGCGTTTTCCCTTTATAAGCCGAAAGTTCGCGGGAAAAGCTGCGGATTTTGCTCTTCACTGCAGATGGTCACTCTTAACTTGGCAAAATCTAAAGAAAAACGTAACGTATTGTATTCTTTTGCTAAGGATCCCTCAAACTGTTCAATTGCCTCATTATGTCTGGTTTATAAGTTTGATCGGCTGGCTTTATAAATATCAAAACAAAAATACAAAAGAAAACACCGTCAATGTTCCGTTCTCCGCCATTCCGTTTGCACCGTTCCTTTGGTATATTTTAGTAAATTTTCCTGGGCTTCGGTCACACTGCTGCATTTGTTTATATTCTCAAAATTAAAATTAAAACAAGTAATTAATAACAATTTCATACAGAATGCTGCGGAACCTAACCCGGGAAACCGCCAGAGAACACTGCCGCACCTGTCTGCTCAAGCTGGACGGAGAGCGGGTCTCAGAGACGTTCCCAATCAGCGTGGAGCTGCAACAGTTGCTCGATATAAATCTCTTGATGGACCAGAAGCCGGAGAATGCTGACAAGGAGGAGGAGGAGCAGTCCTGGTGGCCCCGAGAACTCTGCGCGGAATGCCTCGAGCTCACCCGGAAGTTCGAGAGGTTCCGCCTGAAAGCGGAAGAATGCCGGCAACGCTTGCTGCAAGTGCTTAAAAAAGAGAAAGAGGAGACTCAAGAGCAAGAGCCGTACTTTGAGGTGGTTTACGAGGACCCAGACAGGCTTAGCCACGATCAGGAGTCGCTGCACAGCCTGGAGCCACCGGAGCCCGATCCTGATCCCGATCCCATAGATGAGCCTGCCGCCAAGCCGGAGAAAGCCACGAGAAGTGCGAGAAACAGCCTCAAGTGCCCGGTGTGCCGGCACAGCTTTGCCCACCAACTCACCCTGGCGGCGCACATCCGGAAGGTGCACGAGGGCAGCAAGCGACCCTTCCAGTGCGATCAGTGCGAGAAGGCCTACAGCTTCATGGGCGGCCTGTACACGCACATCCGCGAGGTGCACACGCCGCTGGAGCGGCGGCATCCCTGCGACCAGCCGGGCTGCGAGCGGGTCTACACCAGCCGCATTGCCATGCAGAAGCACAAGCGGCTGAAGCACAGTCCGCGCGAGCAGCGGGACAGCCTCGTGCGCAAGTTCATCTGCGAGCAGTGCGGCGCCAGCTTCAACCAGTCGGCCAACCTGAAGTACCATCGCCGGACGAAGCATCCGACGGAGGACGAGCTGGCCGCCAAGGAGGGCGGCAGCGGGGAGCGCCACTACTGCGACATCTGCCAGAAGGAGTTCCATTCGCGCTACACGCTGCGCTACCACACACTGCAGCAGCATGCCGCCGCCAGCGAGGACGTGCTGCCGCACGAGTGCCAGGTGTGCGGGCGCCGGATGGCCAAGAAGTTCATGCTGCTGCAGCACATGCTGATGCACTCCAGCGACAAGCTGCCCTGCGAGCACTGCGGCCGCCGGTTCGCCCGCCGCTTCGAACTCGAGGCCCACGTCCGGGCCGTCCACCTCAAGCTCAAGCCCTTCGCCTGCCGCCACTGTCCGGAGAGCTTTGCGTCCCGCAAGACGCTGCGCCACCACGAGTACATTCACACGGGCGAAAAGCCGTATGTGTGCGGCACCTGCGGCCAGGCCTTCCGCCAGCAGACGTGCCTCAAAAACCACCGCAAAGTGCACGACAAATAGTCGCCCTTGGCTTTAGCTTTTGTTAAATAAAGTGCTTTAAGTTAAACACCGAAAGCTTATCTTAACTTTAACTTTAATCAACAAAAATTTGTAGAATATATCCGCAGAGTCCTTGGCCTCAGGTCGTCGTGTCTGGTGGCTTGGGTTCGGAGCTATGCTTTTCCCGCTCTATGTAAGCGGGCAGGTCTTCGAGCGGGCGGTAGTACATGTGCACAGCCTGCGAGCCGGCCATCATGGCCAGCATGGCGCTGCCCAGGAACTTCATGTACTGGCCCCAAGACACACCGGCGGGCATTGTCGATCAGGTTTCTGCGGTGTTCGTCTGCCTCTCCTGCAAATGCTGCTGCTCCTCCACGTAGTTCTTGGCCTGTCGGCGCTTAAATGTGCGATCTGCAGTAGAAGGAAGTGTGATTAATGAATTTTTATGACTTGACTGCAAGTAAACTAGGCAAAACTCACAAAAGTTAGTCTCGCCGACGGTCCAGTTGATCATGGAGAATTCCAGGCCGGCGCCCAGCAGGAAGAAGAGCGGCAGGAAGCGGTAGACACCGAAGCGCCGCTTTCCGGGCCAGCTATCCAGCAGACGACGAACGGAGCCGCTGTAGGGACTCATGTGTTTCTTTGGCCGGCGGTTATATAATTCCGCGTCTCTTGCGGCCCTTGTCAGGCGAAGTCAGCAGCGTCGGCGGGAGTTAAATGCCTCCGTCACATGTGGCCATTAGTTTTCTATAGGTTAACAGGTTAAAACATCAATATTATTGCAATATTTACTTAATTTTCATACAAAATCAACACCAACTCACGTTTCAGTTCAATTTGTTCCGCTTTCACAACAACAGCTGTTTATATTCGATTTTTATGATATGAATCGAATTTGTGAATGAAATAATCGAATGCCAGAGTCTGCGCCAATATTGCCAGACTGCTGCCCAAAAAGTGTTCTTCCCATTTTATTGATCTGGCCACTCTGGCAACTGCCTGCCTAGCTTGAGATGCCAATTTGGCTATTATATAGCTGGTTGTCTAGCTATATAGCTGGTCTGCCTAGCTATATAGCTGGTCTGTCTAGCTATATAGCCAGATCTAGCGGGCAAATGGCCAAATTGGCATCGCTGGCAAAAAAAAAACGAGTAAACGAATTTTTTTCCGTCGGGGGTAGAGCTGGGATAATATCGATGGTCGCGCCATTCGATAGTTTCGATGTTTTCAAAGCAAAAAATCGATGTATCGATAGTGCCATCGATAGTATCCCAGCTCTAGGTCATACTGTTTTCAAATTTTCACGGCAGTGTTGTCAGGTTATAACCACCCGTACAAGCTAGATTCTGAATAAAAATAAGCTAAGATAAGTCAAATATGAAAAAGAAAGGCTGAAAAACAAGCTATTACCAAGAGTCTATTTTTTTATAATTTTCTAACTTCATTTAAGGTGAAATTACGCCATATTCGCTCCGCAAACAGCATTTCCTTAAAGTTAAAAATCGCTAGATCTAGTGGGAAAATAGCTAAACTAGCGGGCGTTGATGCCCCTGGCATCACAGGATCGGCGCTCTCGCTCTCTCGTGCTCGAGAGAGAGATCCCTTTCGGATTCCTTTTTCCACCCTGCTTCTCCAAAACTCTGACAACAGTATGTTAAGTTGTTCCTTTTCCTAACATCTTCTCCAAAACTCTGACAACAGTATGTTAAGTTGTTCCTTTTCCTAACATCTTCTCCAAAACTCTGACAACAGTATGTTAAGTTGTTCCTTTTCCTAACATCTTCTCCAAAACTCTGACAACAGTATGTTAAGTTGTTCCTTTTCCTAACATCTTCTCCAAAACTCTGACAACATTATGTTACCTCATTCTGTTAATTTTACATGCAAAACTCTGTTACTGATAATTGCATTTGCAAAGTCAGTTTTTAGACTGTAATTCAAAAATTCGTATCTCCGCTCCACTAAAAGACAGGATTTTGAATTTTTTATCGTATATTCA
>VNJR01010978.1:0-13534 GCA_008042585.1 Drosophila punjabiensis
TCGATCTGCTCGGCGATGTCATCATGGCCTGCGCTGTGACGACGCAACTTCTCGGCCTTGCGCATGTCGACCAACTGCCTGCGGCGACGTAGGAAAACGGCCAATGTCGCACGGGCCGGACTGACCGGGCGGGTGACAGGCAGATCCAGGGCCGCGCCCATCTGGGCAAGCACGCGCGCATCGACGCGGTCGGGCTTGGCCAGAACGCCGGTTGCGCGGGCGAACTCGCGAGCTTGACGCGGATTCGCGCGCGAGAACGGATGCGCGCGTTCGGTCAGGGTGGCGATGAGGATGTCGTCGCAGCCGCTGGTGGCCTCGAAAACGACGAGCACATCAGGCATGAGCGTTTCGGCCCATTCGGCGATGGCGTCACGGGTATTGGGAATGCGCTGCATCCTGCCGGAAGGAAGGTCGCAGAGATTGAGGAAGGCGCGCGAAAGATCGCAGCCGATGACAGGCTGTGGCATGGTGAGGGTTGCTTGCTATGAACCTCGTTAATCCAGCTTTCGTAACTCTGGTATTCACCGGCAAGACGAATGGAAACCTTTGGTGAGAGCCTCAGGTTGACATCGCCATACGGGTTCAGGGTGTCATAACTCCCGTCGCGCATCGCAACGTATCCTCCTGTCTTGTCGCCAGGACGTTCAGATTCAATATTGATAATCCCGCCAAGGGGCGTACCCAGCCCGCCACCACAAAGTGTGGCGCTAGGCCCTTTGAGAACTTCGATGCGCTCGACACCGACCAGCGCATTGGGGGCGAAGGCCTGCTGGTTCCCGGCAGAGATTGGCAAGCCATCGAGATAGACCTCTGCGGGAAATCCTCGCACGATCGGAGGAACAAACAGGATCGCATCCGTTCGTGTCGGCGTAATGCCCGAGACATTGACCAGAGCGGCGCTCAATGAATGGCTGTCCTGCTCCTGAATGAGTGTGCGTGTGATCACCTGGACCGACTGGGGAACCTGAATGAGCGGCGTATCGGTGCGTGTTGCGGCTGAGGACGTCGGCGCCGTGTAACTGAGGTGCTTGCCTCTCACGATGAGAGTCTCTCCAGACCAGTTCGACGTCTGGACGCTTGTCGTCTCATAGGCACGCTTTTTGGATGCTGCCGCCTTTTTTGGTGTGACGTTTGGGGACTCGGCCGCGATAGCGGCAGGTCCATAACTGAGCGCTGCGAGAGCGCAGCCGCAGGCGAGCATCCGTGCGCCGGACGCACGGAAACTAATAAGATAGTTCATGAAAGAAATCCGGATCTGAGGCAAAAGACAGCCTGAAAAAACGGACACGCGCCCTTATTACGAAAGCGCTCAGTCCGGTTGTCAGGCGGTGGCAATGGCTCAGGTCGTCAGGGGTGGTCCGGTCGGCCGCGGCAACCGGTTTCCGCGCTCATAAGGTGGCGCTTGCGCAGGTGGCAGAATGTATCGCGTGCAAACAACGCGAACAGCCACCAAGATCGCGGTAAATGGCGTTGCCAGCACGATATCGGGCAAGTGTAGCAATGGACACAGAAAGCACGCGCCATCGTCATGGTGCGAATGCTGATGATCGGGTGTTGTGTGGCGTCGACCCGGCGCCATGCTCATGCCGGGCATGGTCATGTGCCTATCGCGCGGGATGGCTTTCGGTTCGATCTGGAGCCCGGTCAGGCGCTCCAGTGTCGTGCGTGGCACTTCACCTAGCGTGCCACACTCTGTAGAGCAAGCTGCCTCAACAATCCCAGCAACGTCGCCAACACCACAAGCATTTTCCGCCCGTGGAGCAGGCGACGGCCAGACAACAAAAACGAAGTGCAGTGAGGAACAGCGGGCATAGGTCGGTTTACCCGATAATGCTTGTCAGACCAGTGATCGTCAGCGATCGCCGTATTCTGGGCTGTTCGTGCTTAAATGCAGAATGCACCATCATTTTAGAAATTTCTTTGCCTCGAGGGGTGTGGCAGCGAGGGTGACCGGGATAGACACGCCTCTTATAGCTTTAATCGTTTTGAGGCCGTTTGTGCTGCTTGCAATGCTTTCCCGTCCATCCATGCTCTACGGCTACGTTCAAGTGCCATTTGGGCTTCCGGAATTTCCGATGGGTCGCCATGATGAAACGGGGGCTGAGGTGCATACTGGATAATGAGTTGAATATGCTCTGCTGCGGCCTGCCCGCGTAATTGTGCTGCGAGAGTAAGCCCAAAATCAAGGCCAGCAGTCACACCGCCTCCTGTAATCCTATTGCGATCCTGCACAACGCGTTCGTGGCTTTCAATGGCTCCCATTAACGGCAGTAAATCAACAACACCCCAATGGGATGTGGCTTTGTATCCCTCCAATAGCCCTGCTGCGGCAAGAATAAGGCTACCTGTGCAAACGCTTGTAATAAAGCGAGAGTGTGGTGCACGACTTATCAAGAAAGCAACGGCGTCGGGATCGTTCATGCAGGCAATTGTTCCCATTAGACCGCCCGGTACAAACAATACATCCAGTTCCTGTGGACACGTCGCTGGTGTGTCTGTTGGAGGGACAGGAATACCGACATCGGTGGAGACTGGCGTCATAGTCATGCCAACCAGATGAATTTCAGAACCTAGAATTTTAAAAATTGTTTGTGGACCGACAAGATCCTGAAGAACCATGTTGGGGTAAACAAGCATGGCAATTTTAATTGGTGGGCCAGCGAATTTCATACCTTGCATATGCGAAATATGCTCTTTCTCAGAACTGGTTGTTGCTGCTTGGGCACGTTCTGAGACTATGGAGGCCATGACAAGAGTAGCAAGGGCACGTCGTTTAAGATCGGGTAAAGCAGAAGCGTCTGGTAGTAAATTTGGCATGATTGTTTCTTTGTAAGAGGGTTTGATTTGAGCAAAAACGGCGCACGAGCCGGCCTCAAGAGAGCCGTTGGATTTCGTCATCAGAATGCCACCTGAAGTGAACCCAAAGCCGAACGTGGCGCTTCCGCACGCATGGAAAATGTTCCATTTGTGTCATAAATGCGGGCGTTGGTCAGGTTCGTCATGTTGAGCTGAGCCCTGACTGGTCGTCCGTGTAAGGAAAACTTATACCATAAGGCAGAATCAAGTCGGAAATAGCCAGGAAGGTAGAACGAATTGGGAAGTGTTGCTTCCCGTCGGGTGGCAGCTCTGATACCCAGTCCTAAGCCTAAACCATGCAAAACTGTTCCGTCGGCAAACTCGTATGTTGTCCAGACGTTTCCGGTATGTTTGGCAACGCCAGCAAGAACACTACCGACAGGATACTTGTTGTCACGGGTTACATTTGCAAAAGTGTAAGCGTAACTGAGAACGGCTTTCCAGCCCGGTAAAATCTCACCAGCTACATCAGCTTCTATTCCTCGGCTACGTTGCTGACCAACAGCAATGGAATAAAGCGGATGGGCAGGGTCTGTCGTGGCAACATTTGAGCGACGAATATCATATACCGCGACAGTCGCTTGCAGGTGATCATGAAACAGTTGTTGTTTGACGCCTGCTTCAATCTGACGAGACCTTCCCGGAGAAAGGGGAGTTCCAGTGAAGGAGGAAGTTGATGTGGGAATAAAGCTCGTTGACCAATTAAAATAGAGAGATGTTGTTCTGCGTGCGGCATAGAGAATACCAAGTCTTGGAGAAAATTTATTTGCAGAGACAGAAGTGTTAATGTCTTTTATTTTATTGAGAGAAGATGTTGTCGTGGCATCATAGCGCCCCCCACCAAGGACATAAAAGCGGTCAAAAAGCGAAATGTAGTCCTGAAAATATACCGAGGCGGCTTCTGCCTGTGTTGAAATATTGGAACGTAACCGTGCAAGTCCTGGTGCCCCCGTATAAACGGGATCTGTAAGAACAAGTGCAGGAAGTGAGGCCGCGTAGGTTTTTGCATTATAATCTGTCTGATAGAGCTCGCTGCCGACCAGCCAGTCATGTTTCAGTGGACCAGTATGAAAAATGCCTGAAAATTCATTCTGGAGATCAAAATCTTTACCCATCTGAGGGCCGCTGGATACTCCTCGGTTCAGGGTTCGTCCGTTCGTTGAGAGAGCAAAGGTGCTCATACGATCCGTACCGAAATCATAGTTGTTGATTGAGCTTGCAAAGCCTGAGCGAAATCGGAATGAATCGGAAAATTTATGTAACCAGTTGTATCCTAAACGCCAGGAGTTCTGATGCGAGGCTCCAAGCGTCTGGTTATCGAAGTTATAGGAGACGGGGAGGGCCAGAGCTTTTCGGATCAAAGGGGTTTGGGATGCACCCCAAGTGTAGTTTGAAAGCTGCCAAGACGCGAAGAAATCAATCTTATCATGAAGAGAGGGAGACCACTGAACAGTCGGAGCAACATAGGTTGTTTCGTTGTAACCGAAGTCTCGGAATGTATCATCATGCTGATAGGCGAAATTGATACGTCCTACAATTTTTCCATCTCCTGATAGATCACGATTACCGTCTGCGGTTCCACGGAATAATCCAAAACTTCCACCTGATAATCCGGTATTCAGAAAGTTATGGTTTGCAATGGCTCGCTTTGTCGTGACGTTGACGGTACCGCCTGAAGAGGTTGAACCACCGTATAATACCGATGCGGGACCTTTCAGGACTTCAATGTTATCAACGCCCTGAATATCTTGGGTTCCGGTCTGTTCTCTAAAACCATCTCGCAAGGTTGTAGAAGCGTCCACAAATCCACGTACACGAAAAGTCAGAGAATTAGGGAAGGTCAGATTACGCTCAACACCGCTGACTGTCTCGATGGCCTGATTAATGCTGAGAGCGCCACGATCCTGTATGACAGCATGAGTGATGACCTGTACTGATGCTGGTGTTTTTTGGATGGAAACGGGAATTTTTAGAGCTGAACTACTGGTCTGAGCAAGATAATTCTCGGCAGGTTGCCGTGTTCCATTAACGATCACAAAGCTTTGTGACTGGGATGCGACTTCTGTTCTTTTTTCTTTCTGAGGTGACATCCCAGTCTGGGAAAATAATGTTTTGTCGGTGCTGCTCTGCGCCCATAAAGGTGTAGCGGTAAAACCGTAAGACAGCACGACAATGCGCGCGACAAAGCGACACGCTAACGCTCCTTGAGCGCCACGGGTTTTTTCATACATAATTAAAGAAAATCCTGAACTGAGAAAAACTCAGCATTGGATCGTGCAGAAACACTCCCAAACACGCATAAAAGCGGCGTGTGGGATAAGACGACACAAACCAGAGGCTGACGAAAGGCTCAGGAAAACAAAGGAGGACCGCGCGCCGGTGGCAGACCTGTCAGAACAGATGGTGGCGCTCTGGGAGGATGCGCCAGCATTTCCTGTTGATATCGATATACAGTATAAGCGGGCAGGGCGGGCAGGCTTGTCAGAATAACAGCGACAAGTTCCAGCAACGGGCAAAGCGGACAGCTTTTGTCGTGATGATGCGTATTATGGTGATGACCTGACATGCTCATAGGCATATCCATATCCATCATCGCCATATCATGGCTCATGCTGCGCTGAGGGCTGATATCAATGCCTGTTAGCCGCTCAATTGCGGCCCGTGGCGCTTCATCAGGTAGGGAGAAACCTTGAAGGAAAAGTTGTCCTAAAAACCCGACAAGAACCAACATCCTCACAAGAATTGCGAGGAGTGTTGTTTTGTGTTTCAGTCGAGTTTCGAGAGTAGTCAAAACTATTGATAACTCCAATATATGACTGGTTTTATAAAGAACTATTAGCTCGCAGTGTCAATGAATTTGTATCGGTTTTGTGCGCGTCATCTGAGTATTTTAAGTCTCATATCTGGAGACCGAAAAGAAGATGATTTTCTCTATTTTTAGTGAGGCATTGAATGAGAGTTCATGCATCTTTTTTCATTTTGGGGATGGCTTAATCAGCGCCTCTCATGTGCGTCTGTCATGGTTATGTGTTCAGAGCCATTCTATGCTGATTTCGTGCATATCCTAAATAGATTCAAACAGATACTGGTTCCGCCACTTTTTCCGGAGAGTTCTGCCATACGTCATGATAAGGAGTTCTGTTGTCGCTGACTTAGTTATACATAGGTTTAGGTTACGGGAATTCTTTAACGGTTTGTCTCATGAGGACAGACTGATTGGACCTGCGCTTTTGGCTGAGAAAGTATTATGCTGTTGTTCGGGGCACCGTTTGTTATGATGATAAGATGAGGCATAAGAAGCACACAAAAATTGCATCAACCAAGCAAGCGTCTTCTGCCAGACGGCAGGAGTGGAAAACGATATTTTTTCTGCTTGGTATAGTGTTATTTCTGTTTTCTGGGGCTGCAGGACTAAGACTATTTCTGACGTCGCAGCAGCATACACAGATTGGCGGGCCTTACACTCTGGTTAATGGTCATGGGCAGACCGTCAGTCAGGCAGATTTTGAGGGGCATTATACGCTTCTGTATTTTGGCTATACGCACTGTGTAGATATCTGCCCGTTGACACTTGCGACTGTGTCAGCCGCTCTTGATGAGCTTGGTAAGCGGGGACAAAACATTATTCCCGTGTTCATTTCAGTTGATCCCGAACGTGATACTCCTGCAGTGTTACAGGAGTATGTCGAGCGTTTCTCACCTCATATTGTCGGCCTGACTGGCTCCAAAAGCCAGCTTCAGCCGGTTATGAAGGCCTTTCATGTCTCAGCACGACATCATGCCCCCAATGGCTCAGGCTACCTCGTTGACCATAGTTCGCTTCTTTACCTCATGGACGGACACAACCATCTGGTTGGCATGATCCCCGTTGATGCCAGTGCCCATCAGATTGCAAGCGAACTCAGACGGCTTTTACCATCCTCCTAATGTCAGGTCGGACCTAATCTCGCAAACATCCGGTTTGCAAGAACCAAAAAAAGTAATGCGGCCCCCAGTTCTGGTAGAAGCAGGCCCAGAATGACAAGGGTCGTCATACCAACCATTCCATATTTTTGAGAGGACAAGGCAGGTGGAGCCCCCACGGAACCCACAGGTTTGCGTTTAAGCCACAACACTGTTGCTGCACAGCTCATCATCAGTAAGCCGACTGCCACTAAAAGGTTAATGGTCTGGTTCATCTTTCCAAAAAGCTGGCCTTCATGCGCCGCAACGCCGTAGCCAATGATCCGATCGATAATACCTTTCTCGGCAAACGTTTCCTGTTTCACCACATGGCCGTCGGGTGTTACTGTCACACTTTCCCGCAAAGGTCGGTTTTGCGTGTCTGAACGCACAGTCCATAGAGATGCAGACGGCGTAATGATGACCGGAGCGGGCAGGGAGAGAGTGCTCGCGGTCTGTACAACAGTATCCAGACTGCTTACCAAGTCCTCTTCAGGAAAAGAGGTTGAAGCGGCTGGCATGTCCATACCGGGCATATCCGTATTCTCTTTTACGGGAAGTTTCTGTGGTTGTCCGAGCGGGTGCCCGGCAATGACCGTGGCAACTGGAACCGCGCCAATTTCCCAGTCCTTGACAGAGGTCAGGCGACCAACCGTGTTTTCGACCGATTGCAGGGCATGCCCCCAGACGAAAGACCACGGAAGACCGGATACCAGAAACAGCACCAGAAACACTGACGTCCAAACACCAGTGACAGCATGGAGATCCCGCCAGCGGGTTCGTCCCTTTGTTCCAAGGCGTGGATAGACAATGCCTGCCAGCCCGCGCTGATGGCGCGGCCACCAGAGCAGCACGCCTGTCACGATGAGCACAATGGTCCATGATGCAACCATTTCCATAATGACAGACCCCACATTGCCCAATAGCAGCTGACCGTGCAGCCTAAAAACAAGCCGTTCAAATCTGTTCTCTTCCAGAACAGTTTTCAGAACGGTATGGGTATTCCTGTCCACATAGACGCGCACCGCTTCTCCGTCTGGCCTGCTAACAAGAACACGCGCAGCACTCTGCGATGTCCGGGGAAGTTCATAAGCCAGAAAAGCCCCTTGCGGCACTGCTGATACGGCTGCCTGAACATCCCGCTCGGGGGAAGGCGACAAGGCGATGGGCAGATGGTCATATCGCCAGTCAATCCAGTCATCTATCTGGGGTTTGAAAAGATAAACCGCCCCTGTCAGAGAGAGAAAAGCCACAAAAGGCAGGCAGAATAACCCTGCGAAGAAATGCCAGCGCCAGAGCGTGCGACGGTCTGGCCAGAGAGTGGCACTGTGTATGGTCATGGCACTATCCCTCAAAACCTGATCCGCACGCCGCCAAAATACGCACGGGGCGAACCCGCGTAGATGGAGCCTGTGCTGTTCATGAGTGTCGTGGCGCCCGCCTGCTGACCATTGGCTTGCAGTTTATCGCTAATGTTTGTGGCTCCCGCGATATAGGTCTGGTTGGCAACGTTCTGTACCTCGAAATACCAGTGCAAACGATGTGCCCAGCCAAACCGGGCAGGAGGATCATAATGCATTTCAAGATTAAGCAGGGCATACCCTGCCGCTTTCAAGCGATTGGCGTTATCCAGCCAGTAAGAATCACGCCACGTAACTTCCGCATATCCGCCCAGCCCTTCCAGTGGGCCATCTGGCTGATCATAGAGAAAGCGAGCATTGAGAAAATTGGGAATGACCCCGGGGATATAATGCCCTTTACGGCTGAAGCCGCGTGAAAGCATGCTATTGGAAAGAACCTCGGTGTAATTGGTATAAACCTGATTATCGTAGGTATAACTCAGCTTAACCCGACCACCGGGAAGCATTTTTGGCAACGGCTTCCACTCCACACCCAGAACAACACCACGATGTTCTGACGCGGGTGCGTTAAAAGTGTAGGAACCAACGGTGTTGACCCCGGCAGACTGGCTGACCAACTCGTTTTTATAAAACTCGTAAAAACCTGTTGCCTGAATGCTGATCGTCGAGGAGGGATGCCAGTCGGCCCCCAGATCAATGCCGACACTTGTCTGGCTTTTCAGTTGTGTATTGTTCCCGTATTCCCCCTGTGGCGTAATGAAAAGATTAGAAGAAGATGGCGTGCCATAGGCTGTGCCAACACGAGTATGCAGTGTCCAGTTTTTTGACGGCGTATAAATCAACGCGCCTTCTGGCGCGAGATTGAAATAGAAACGGTTGGCTGTGATGGCCCGCTGGCTTCTGGCCATCGCGGAGTAGCCATAGAGTGTTTCGGTTGCGCCAATATCGGAATATGTGCCGCCAAGCCCGGCGACAATGTGCCAGTCGGGTGCAAAATGCCAGTCTTCCTGAAAGCGCGCACCGAGATTCCACTGGTGCCCGTAGCTTTCGGAACTCATGGCCCCTCGTGTTGCACCGCCGAGAGGCATGATGTTGTACGTCTGCGAACCAAAATCGAGATAATCAAAACTGACGCCAGCAAACGTTTCCAATGTTCTGCCAGCAAGTTCGGCATGGTTGGTAATGTCGCTGCTAACATTATAGGAATTATAAGGACCGACATACGCCATAGGCGACGTTGGCTGGTCGATATGGCGCTGATCGTAGGTAAACTGGTTTCGCCACGTTGTGCGGCTGTTGAAATCATGCTCCCAGCGCAGGCCAACCACCGTGCGTCGGTCGAAACGCCCTAGACCTGCGGCTTCAGGGCTCATGGCAACTTTTGCACCATAGTGGCCATTGACCAGCAGATTGACAGATGCGCAGCCAGTTGCTGCGCCGGACGCATTGGCGCACCCTTGCTGGTAAGGATTGGCCCGATACTGGTTGAGTGACAATCTTGCTGGCAAAAACGCATCCGTGACGTTGTTGACAAATTTCAGGATGAGACGATCGGCAGACGTCAGATTGACACGCAGCCGCACATTTTCTGTCGAGGTATTATAACGGCTATTGGTAATGAAGCCGTTTCCACGCACATCGCTGCCAAAGATCATCAGGTCATAGTGTCTGTTGCCAAAACCGAGCGTTGCATAATTATTGAACATTCCGAAGCTGCCGAAATCAGAGCCCAGTTCCAGTCCGTGGATATCCGCTCCCTTCCGGGTGCGGAAATTGATGGCGCCATTAATGGTGTAATTGCCATACAGGGTTGAGGCAGGCCCCTCGAAAACATCCACACCCTGATAGGCATGAGGATCAATCAGATCGGCCCGGGCGGTCCCATCGGGTTGGGTCATGGGGAACCCATCTTCCAGAACCTGAATATTTTTAAGTCCCCATGATTGACGATCTCCTGAGCCACGAATGGACACGTTCGTATCGCGAGGGCCATTCCCCTGAGTGAAGCTGACGCCAGGAATGGTCACCACCATATCGGCAACACTCTGGCCAACCTGGTTCGCGAAACTACTTCGGTCGGAACTATAAGTCGTCTGGCCTGCGGGACGTGTAAGGGCAGATGATCGGCTTAATCCCGTTACAAGAATCTGTTCGGTTTTGACGGGATTTTTTTTGGTTCTGGACGCAGGAGGAACACGTTTGCTCAAAGGTGGGCGAGGCTTCTCTGTGCCGACGGCAGCGTAGGTAGTGGTAGCCGAGAAGATGGCGGCAGCGATCATTGTCCCGTAAAACGGGAGTGAAAAATAAACAGTACGAAACATGTGAAGGAACCTGAAGAGATAGCACAAAATGCTCACCAGCATGGCAGGTGAGCGGCTCTTTCAATTCAGATCAGGCAGGAGGCCCCTGCGGGCAGAGAGAAGTCCGTTTCGGTGTTGGCGGACCCCGGATGGATGTGAACATCCATGCCTGGCGAATGCCAGCAACACATAATCCCACAAAAAGACAGAAAACGATGCTTACAACGAGCAAGTCCAATGCTTCGGACAGAAGAAAGCCGTCATCATCGGGGGTGGTTGAGCGATGGTGCTGTCCGTCTGGATCAGACGATGCGCTCTGATCGTCGCAAAGAATGTTCAGCTTCGTGAAAGTTTTGAGAGGATCGTCGACCAGTGCCGCTGGGGAAGCAATTCCGCCAAATGTCAGGCGTGCAATCAGTGCAAGCAATACGAGAGGCCAGAAGGCCAGCAGGTAAGTCGAACTGTGAGCACGTGGAGTCATGCGTCACCGTTACATCAAGTTCTCTCTGTTAACCAGTCCATACCGATCGCTTCAATCCTACCATTCAATGACGACATCTCTGATCTTTGAGCAGTATTGCATGTCTGATTCCGGATAGAAGGAGCAGAAAGCTGCCAGCTGATTTCACAGTTTGAAAGATGCCCCTAACAGATTTCATCTCCACTCAAAGCCAGAAAATTCCGGATCCAAAAAACTCACAATCTATTCATCGTAGTTTACTCACGAAATATCTGAGATGATCTGCAATAAAACTGGCTACAAAATAATAGCTGTGATCGTAATCAGGACGAAGATTCAGGATAAGTTCCTGCCCTGCATTCCGTGCGGCTTCCTGGAGCAGTTCTGGCCTGAGCTGTTCTTTCAGAAACTGGTCCGCCAGACCCTGATCTATCAGAACAGGCAGTCTTTCCTTCGCTGTCCGCACAAGTTCAAGCGGGTCATAGGCTGCCCAACTGGCACGATCCGGACCCAGATAAGCACTGAATGCTTTTTCACCCCATGGTACCTGCGTTGGCGCCACAATGGGTGAAAAGGCTGACACAGAACGATAGCGGCCAAGATTACGCAGCGCGATCATGATGGCGCCAAATCCACCCATCGAATGTCCCGCAATACCCCGCTGCTGCGTAACCGGAAAACTCGCCTCAATCAGCGCAGGAAGTTCCGTGACCACGTAATCATACATCCGATAATGCGCAGCCCACGGCTCCTGCGTCGCATTGATGTAAAATCCAGCGCCCTGACCAAGATCGTACGCATCGTCATCAGCCACCCCCACGCCCCGTGGACTGGTATCCGGCGCGACAATGGCGATGCCCAGTTCTGCGGCCACGCGTTGCGCGCCAGCCTTGCCAATGAAATTCTGCTCCGTACATGTCAGACCGGAGAGCCAGTAAAGAACGGGAACCTTTTCAGTTTTTGCCTGAGGCGGCAGGTAGATCGCGAAGTTTGCTTCCACACCCAACGACACGGACTTGTGTCGCCAGACTTCCTGCACGCCCCCAAAAGAGCAGTGCATTTCCTTGCGTTCCATGGCTCTCACTGCCTTTTGCGCATGTCAGTTACCGTCCGTGAAGGTATAACTGCAGATCTTGTTCCCTGCCGGATCCCGGAGATAGGCGGCATAAGCGCCCGGTAAGTGGCTTCGCGGGCCGGGTTTGCCTTCATCGGTTCCCCCATTGGCAAGACCTGCGGCATGAAAAGCATCCACTTCGGCGGGTGTCGCTGCTGCAAAACCGATGGTGACACCGTTGCTTGAGGGCGCTTCACCGTTGCCAGGACGTGCAATGATGAAGGCTGGCTTTTCGCGGCCGTACAGAACCCACCCATGCCCGAACGGCCCCAGGTTTTTTATGCCCAGAGCCGCAAGCGCGGCGTCATAGAATTTCGCGGATACCGCAGTATCCACGGCCCCAAGAAAAACGTGAGAGAAAACACCGTCACCGGAAATAACAGCCATGATCAATCTCCTGTAATTTCCAACCATTGGAAATGATATTGCACCGCGCAACACAGACCTTAGAAATGAATGACGGAACGGATGGATTTTCCTTCATGCATCAGATCGAAGGCCGTATTGATGTCTTCGAGCGGCATGGTGTGGGTTACGAACGGCGCGAGTTCGATATCGCCACGCATGGCATCTTCAACCATTCCGGGAAGCTGGCTGCGTCCCTTGACCCCACCAAAAGCCGTGCCGCGCCACGAACGACCCGTCACAAGCTGGAAGGGACGAGTTGATATCTCCTGACCGGCCCCTGCCACACCGATGACGATCGACTGCCCCCACCCACGATGCGCGGCTTCTAGCGCCGCGCGCATGACGTTGACGTTGCCGATACATTCAAAGGTATGATCAATGCCCCAGCCGGTCATTTCCACAAGAACCTGCTGGATCGGTTTGTCATAATCCTTGGGGTTGAGGAATTCCGTGGCGCCGAAGGCCTTGGCAAGTTCAAACTTTTCCGGATTGGTATCAATAGCGAAAATCCGGCCAGCCTTTGCCTGTCGCGCTCCCTGAATGACCGCCAGACCGATCCCGCCCAGACCGAAGACGGCAACCGTATCTCCAGGCTGCACCTTGGCCGTGTTGTGTACCGCACCAATCCCGGTGGTGACGCCACATCCCAGCAAGCAAACATGCCCTGGATTTGCGGCAGGATTGATTTTTGCCAGAGAAACCTCGGCGACAACCGTGTATTCGCTGAACGTCGAACACCCCATGTAATGATGGATCGGCTGACCTTTGTAGGAAAAGCGCGTTGTGCCATCCGGCATCACACCTTTGCCCTGTGTGGCGCGTACTGAAATACAGAGATTGGTTTTCCCCGACTTACAAAACAGACATTCACCGCATTCCGCCGTGTAAAGCGGAATGACATGGTCGCCGGGGGCAACGCTGGTGACCCCTTCTCCGACCTCGATGACAATTCCCGCACCTTCGTGACCCAAAACGGCTGGAAACAGTCCCTCGGGATCACCCCCTGACAGGGTAAACGCATCGGTGTGGCACACACCCGTATGCGTGATCTGCACGAGTACTTCACCCGCACGAGGAGGCGCTACGTCGATCT
>VNJR01010980.1:0-13817 GCA_008042585.1 Drosophila punjabiensis
TTATTAAATTAATTTATTTAATTTAATTATTTCATTTATTAAATTTGGTAAATTTGGTAAATTTATTAAATTTATTAAATTTATTAAATTAAATTATTAATTAATTTATTAAATTATTATTTATTAATTAAATTAAATTATTAATTGATTTATTAAATTAATTTATTTAATTTAATTATTTCATTTATTAATGTTGGTAAATTTATTAAATTAAATTATTAATTAATTTATTAAATTAATTTATTTAATTTAATTATTTCATTTATTAAATTTGGTAAATTTGGTAAATTTATTAAATTTATTAAATTTATTAAATTAAATTATTAATTAATTTATTAAATTATTATTTATTAATTAAATTAAATTATTAATTGATTTATTAAATTAATTTATTTAATTTAATTATTTCATTTATTAATGTTGGTAAATTTATTAAATTAAATTATTAATTAATTTATTAAATTAATTTATTTAATTTAATTATTTCATTTATTAAATTTGGTAAATTTGGTAAATTTATTAAATTTATTAAATTTATTAAATTAAATTATTAATTAATTTATTAAATTATTAATTATCAATTAAATTAAATTATTAATTAATTTATTAAATTAATTTATTTAATTTAATTATTTCATTTATTAATGTTGGTAAATTTATTAAATTAAATTATTAATTAATTTATTAAATTAATTTATTTAATTTAATTATTTCATTTATTAAATTTGGTAAATTTGGTAAATTTATTAAAATTATTAAATTAAATTATTAAATTATTTATTAAATTATTAATTATTAATTAAATTAAATTATTAATTAATTTATTAAATTATTAATTAAATTAAATTATTAATTAATTTATTAAATTAATTAAAATTAAAATAATTCTTTGGCATATGTTTTTGAAGCTGTTTAGCTTGGTAGTCATGTATTTAAAGTTTAGTCGACTGAAGTTGGCCACGCAGCTCAACCTTCATAAGTATTCTTGATCAGCATCAACAGCCGAGTCGATCTAGACGAGTCCCTTCTCTTCCTAATACAGCTATCATTTAAGTTGATATATTTTACTCCAAGGCATGGCGCATAGCCACCCTTATCTCAAGGGGAGCAACGGGGAACTAGAGTAAATTACGAGAGTGAAAGAGGTCATAGGTCAAGAGATCGGTTGCCGCGCAATCACCTGGCAACCAGGCAACCCTGAGTGCACCCAAGCTCAAAGTCAACAGACAATGAAAATGAAAAACTTAACTCAACAAAAGGGGTCGAAATATGACATTTGGCCACAAATATTTATTTCTTCTCTTGAAGGCCTTTTTGGTGATAGGAGATTAGGAACTCTCCAGCATCGAGCATCTTAACTCCTATCTCTTTTCATTTGTTTTTATTTTGCAAAAAGCACCTGCACCACATAATCCTTTCCATGGCCAATTTGACGTGATTTAAACTAAAGCGTATGGATCTCGGTGGGTTGCCTCTTCCGAAACCCATCCAGTGACCCGATCAATCAACCGAAAAAGCGAGTCCGTATTGAGGGATATGTGCAGTAGTCGTCGTCAGCAGCTCCATAAATCATCGCTGGGCTGTGCAACGATTGATTGATGATTTGCCTAAGTGGCATGGTTACATGGACAAAATATCTATTTATTTGGTTAATAATTTTAAGAGCAAGCTGTAATGTATCTAAAAATAAACAGAGAGAGCCGTTGGAATTGAATAAAGTATACGTTTTCGGCAACATTTTCTGCAAGTGTAGCTCTAGCTCCCGCTGGCATTGGGATTGTGGTGGGGAACCAACCACCTCACCGAGTCTCGGGAGAGCGAGGCGCATCCAATTGATTTGACCTTGCGAGAGCCATGAGACATGAAACTTAAACAAATCCAAGCCGAACAAATCTTGGAGAGCTTTTCCGAGACTGAGTATGGCACATGCACACACATATGTTTCATATTTATTAAATAATTGTCAAGTTAGTTATTATACTTTTTCAGTGTATTACAATTTTAGTCCGAATTTGGCAATCCTGCTGCTTTCTGTTCGCATGTTATATGAAATCCAGAATCAACAATTGTTTTACAGCAACAACAGTCAAAACAACAACAAATGAAACAATAAAATATATTCATTTAACGTCAAAATTTAAAATCGAATTGAAAATAACCGTCATGCTCCCGCCGTTTGTAAGGGGGTTGGAGTCTGCGCTAATTCCTATGTACTATTCGATATGTACTTTTATCGATTAAACCATCGCTGGTTGAGTGTGCCCCTGCGCAATAAGTTTATCGAAGCAACTGGCCTAGCCTGGTCACTCTAAAACGCAAAACTGCAATTCACGACAAAATTTGGCCAGAGAATAATTTTGTTGATTTGTTAAGCGTTACCCACTGAGTGTTTAAGAGGAGTTCCAAGATGACCGTGACCGCCACGCCACTGCCCGACAACATGAGGGTGAAAGCCTTCTCCGACTACAGGAAGAAGCTGCTGGAGCACAAGGAGATCGAGGGCCGCCTCAAAGAAAGTACGTTCTCAGCCGCCGGCGCATTGGTTTGTGTTTGTTCTTGCAAAACCTCACAGTTTTTTTGCGTATTTCAGAGCGCGAGGAGATCAAGGAGCTGACCAAGCTGTACGACAAGTCGGAGAACGACCTGAAGGCGCTGCAGAGCGTGGGCCAGATCGTAGGCGAAGTCCTGAAGCAGCTCACCGAGGACAAATGTGAGACTCCGCCTTCCCATAAGGTGAAAAAATGTATGTGTTTAATAATATGCCATCTTTGTCTTGTTCCAGTCATTGTGAAGGCCACCAACGGACCCCGCTACGTGGTCGGGTGCCGCCGGCAGCTGGACAAGGCGAAGCTGAAGTCGGGCACCCGTGTGGCCCTCGACATGACCACGCTGACCATTATGCGGTATCTGCCGCGCGAGGTGGACCCCCTGGTGTACAACATGTCGCACGAGGATCCCGGCGATGTTACCTACTCGGCCATCGGCGGCCTCACCGAGCAGATACGTGAGCTGCGCGAGGTGATCGAGCTGCCGCTCCTCAACCCGGAGCTCTTTCTGCGCGTCGGCATTACGCCGCCGAAGGGCTGCCTGCTGTACGGACCCCCCGGCACGGGCAAGACTCTTCTGGCCCGCGCTGTAGCCTCGCAGCTGGACGCCAACTTCCTGAAGGTCGTGTCCTCGGCCATTGTGGACAAGTATATCGGCGAGAGTGCCCGCCTCATTCGCGAGATGTTCAACTACGCCCGCGACCACCAGCCCTGCATTATCTTCATGGACGAAATAGACGCCATTGGTGGGCGGCGCTTCTCCGAAGGCACCTCGGCGGATCGCGAGATTCAGCGCACACTGATGGAGCTGCTCAACCAGATGGACGGCTTCGATTCGCTTGGCCAGGTGAAGATGATCATGGCCACCAATCGGCCGGATACACTGGATCCCGCTCTATTGCGTCCCGGTCGCCTGGACCGCAAGATTGAGATTCCGCTGCCCAACGAGCAGGCCAGGTGAGTGGCTCTTATCTGCCTTCCAAGTAGATGGATCGCCTGCTGTGACAGGCAGTCCTCCCTTCGATTAGATATCTGCCCCAAAAGCCAGGCTAATTATATAGCTTCTGTCGACTTACTCCTTATCTAATGGAGGAGCAGCACACACAAGTCAGGCAGAAGATGAGTCAGAAACCGAAGAATGTCGCCAGCAGGCAACATTTTTGTTCAAAACAATGGAAAAGTGCCCCATTAACATGCTTACCAAATGTTTTTCAGACTCGAGATCCTCAAGATTCACGCTCTGAAGATCGCCAAGCACGGCGAGATCGACTACGAGGCCATTGTGAAGCTCTCGGACAACTTTAACGGCGCTGATCTGCGTAATGTGTGCACGGAGGCTGGTCTCTTTGCCATCCGGTGAGTGAGGCGCAACAAGTCGGTCCTCGTCAGCAGCTCCTTCTAACAATATTCCCCTCTTGCAGCGCCGAACGGGAGTATGTGATCCAGGAGGACTTTATGAAGGCCGTGCGCAAGGTGTCGGACAACAAGAAGCTGGAGAGCAAGCTGGACTACAAGCCAGTCTAGAGGATCGGACCGTGTTCCCACCCGTCACCCGTAGAGTTAGCCACAAAGGATTTACACACATATACAGATATATATATTATGTCCACGAAACAGGCCTGTCATACATAGTCCGTTGCTCTTCTCCATATGCTAATATTAAATGCTATGTAAAGATACGGGTTTTGGTTACTTCATTTGGGGCTTAGTTGCTCTTCTGCTGCTGCTGCTGCTGCTGCTGCTGCTGCTGCTGCTCCTCGATGCGCCGCTTCTTGCGCTCCAGATAGTCGCTGACATTGTCGAATCGCTTCTTGAACCAAACGGACAGGTCCTCGGGCTGGAAGGGCACGCACTTGCCATCGGCGTCTGGGAGGGCGTGCAGTCCCTCCAGCACCATCTTCAGCCAGCCCTCGGGCACGCCGCTGGATTGCTGGCCAGTGGCGCTGTCGTACACCCGCAGCGCCAGCCGCTCGTTCTCCGCCCCCGTCACATAGATCCGGTTGGCGGTTAAAGTAAAGTTGCAAATGTTCCAGGCACCCGCCTCCGCGCGCACCAGCTGCGTGGCCTTGATCGCCCAGCTCTCCCGGCCGCTCCGCTCCAGACGGTACAGGGCCAAAGCGTCCACATGATCGTATAGTAGCACCGCCGCCTGGAAGACCTTGTCCGACGACTCCAGTTCACGCACCTGCATACGCACCGCCGGCGCCGGCAGCTCGTGCACCAGCAGCTCCTTGCCCTCGATGTAGTTCCAGATGCGCAGCGTCTTGTCACCGGAAGCGGAGGCGATGTGCCGATCGGTGAGCAGCGCCAGCCCCGACACGAACTCCCGGTGGCCGAGGCAATAGCTGTGTATGTCAAAGGTGGCGGGATAGTTGGTCACGCGTATCTTGTCGTCCCGGTCGCAGGTTATGATGTGCTGCTGGTCCTCGGACCAAAGAATGTCGTACACCACGCTCAGGTGGCCGAGCAGGAGGCGCGGAGCGGCCTCCACCTCCACGCAGTCGTACTGGTAGCAGTCGCCCGTCTTGTCCGTGACCAACACGGAGCTGCTGTCGCTGCAGAAGCGCAGCGCGCTGGCGGCGCGGGCCAGCGGCCGGGCGGACAGCAGGCGGGCGTGCTCCGGGCGGGCGCGGTAGAGCAGCAGGGCCTTCTGCGCGCCGGACGTGGTCACAGCCAGCAGCTGTCCGTCCGGCGAGTAGCTTACATTCTGCACCGCCACCTCGCCCACCGATCCCGATCCGGATCCCGATCCCGAGGCTGTTGCTTCCTGCTGCTTGGCACCTTTGTCAGCTGCAGCGGCAGCAGGCTGTTGCTCCTGCCCGGGGCCGGGCCCAGTGGCAGGACAGGATCCGGGCTCGGGGGCCTTGAGGCCGCACGTGGCCAGGTCGGGTGGCAGCTCGATCTCCTTGAAAATCTGCAGGTCGTCGGGGTTCACGAACAGCACCCTGCGCCCGTGGCCGACCACCAGTTCGGGCTCGGCGAAAAAAATCGTGGCCATTGCTCCTGCGTCCTGCGTGTCGCACAAAACCAAAAAACCAAAACCAAAAACTAGCGATGTGAAAAATATGTCAAAATATCAATATATCGATATTTTTCGAATAAAAATATATATCTAAATCGTGATATATCGAATATCGATATATTTCAGGGACATGCCACGCTGTTAAATGGGCAGCACTGTACGCTGAACGCTGTTAAATGGGCAGCACTGTATGCTGAACGCTGTTAAATGGGCAGCACTGTATGCTGAACGCTGTTAAATGGGCAGCACTGTTTTTTCCCGGTAGGTGGCGCCTGCAAAATTAGTTCCCTGTTTGAGGATATTTTCGAAGAAAAATGCTCTTATAATTTTCTTATAATTTTCTAACGTGTGAAAACTTTAATAAATAACGTAGGTGGAGCCTGCAAAATTAGTCCCTTGTAAGAGAATTTTTTGAATAACAATTTTCTTATATAAATAAATAATTTATTTGTATTAATTCAAACCTTTTTAATGTGACCTTCTAAACTCTAACATTACGAAATTTGAGTTGTAATTTTTTTATTTAAAAGGCAGACTTTAAATGGGCTTAAGTCACATTCACAATTCACACAAGAGATGGCGCTTCTAAAAGCAATTCCTTTATAAGAGGATTTTTTTCGAAGGTAAATACTCGTATAATGTTCACATGTATCAGCGAAACTGTTATAAACTGCGTATACGTAAAAAGTTCAAGTAAATTAAACTATTATATTAAGATATTCGTGTTGTAATTTATTCTATTATAAAATGCGGCTCAGGGATGGGCTTGAGTCACATTCGCAATTCACACGCACTTGTGTTCCTTTATAAGAAGACTTTTTTCCAAGCAAAATTTCTCTTATAACGTTCTTATATGCGAAAATTGCAAATGTATCCGCGGAACTGTTATAAATTACGTATACGATACGAAAGTTCAAATAAATTAAACTTTGAATCTTTGGGCTTAAATCACATTCGTAATACACACAGCAGATGGCGCTTGTGTTTCTTTATAAGAGGACTTCTCTTATAACGTTCTTCTATGCGAAAACTGTATCAGCGAAACTGTTATAAATTACGTATACGAAAAAAGTTCAACTTAATTTAAATGTACAGTGTAAGAAAATGCATTTAATTTTGAATATAAATTTAATAAAAGTCATTGACTTTTCTATAGCTTTATTAACATTAACGGGCACACTCTCGCGGCAATGGAAGTCCTCGAAACATCAATTTAATTTGGAACGCTATCAAGTGCAAAGATTGTGTAAAAATAACTAATTTAACCGAAAGGAAGTACTTCCAGTACTTCGAGGAGATAGAACTTGGGCTTAGGAGCACTTACGAGCACTTGCGGTGGACAATGGAGGGACCGGACTCGTCGTACTCCTCCTTGGTGATCCACATCTGGCGGAATGTGCTCATCGAGCCGAGAATGGAGCCACCGATCCACACCGAATACTTGCGCTCCGGCGGCGCTGTAATCTTCATCTTCACAGCGGAGGGGGCCAACGCGGTGATCTCGTTCTGCATGCGATTGACGATGCCCGGGAACAGGGTGCTGCCGCCGGAGAGGACGATGTTGGCGTAGAGATCCTTGCGGATATCGACATCGCACTTCATGATCGAGTTGTGGGTGGTCTCGTGAATGCCGCACGCCTCCATGCCCAGCAGCGAGGGCTGGAAGAGGCACTCGGGACACTGGAAGCGCTCGCTGCCAATGGTTATCACCTGCTGGTCGGGCAGCTCGAACGACTGCTCCAGGGCCACCCCAGAGGCGGCGATGGCCATTTCCTGCTCAAAGTCGAGGGCCACATAGCACAGATCCTCCTTGATCTCGCGCACCACCTCCCGCTCGGTCACAGTGGCGGAGGCGAAGCCGCACTCGGACAGGATCTTCATCAGATGTGCGGTTAGATCGCGACCGGCCAGATCCAGGCGGAGGATGGCATGGGGCAACGCATAGCCCTCATAGACGGGCACCGTGTGAGTGACACCGTCACCAGAGTCCAAGACAATGCCCGTGGTGAGGCCGGAGGCGTAGAGCGAGAGGACGGCCTGGATGGCCAGGTACATGGAGGGCGTGTTGAAGGTCTCGAACATGATCTGGGTTAGCTTCTCGCGGTTCTTTTTCGGGTTGAGCGGGGCCTCGGTCAGCAGCACCGGATGGTCCTCGGGGGCCACGCGCAGCTCGTTGTAGAAGGTGTGGTGCCAGATCTTCTCCATGTCGTCCCAGTTGGACACGATGCCGTGGTCGATGGGATACTGCAGCGAGAGGACGTTGCGCTTGAACTGCGCCTCGTCGCCCACATACGTGTCCTTCTGGTCCAGACCAACATTCATGCCCTGATGCCGCGGTCGTCCGACCATCGACGGGAACAGGGCGCGCGGTGCATCGTCGCCGGCAAAGCCCGCCTTCAGCGTCCCGGAACCATTGTCCACCACCAAGGCGGGAATCTCTTCGTCGCCCATTTTGTGGGGTTTCTTATTTAAGGTTAGTTTTTTATGGGTTAGTTTATGGCTGAGAGCTGCTCTGCTTCAACTCTGGAATGTACTTACTTGGCAGGCAGCTAGCTGAATGACTTGGAAAAGGTAAGCCTGCTTGGGTGAGGTTTTAACTGGTTTGGAGATATCTTTACTTTATTAGTTGGAAACTATGAAATACAGTTATTTCTGCTTCAGGTATTTATATAATTAATATTAAGGCAGTTTCTAACAAATAATATCATGTCAGTTGAAGGTGAAGTGGGGTTAATATCATAAAAATCAAACTGAAAATGAAAATTTTTTAAAAATTATTTGTACAAGCACCCAGTATTTTTTTTATCCGCCTTTACTTACAGCACAGACGCAATCGAAACAGTAATTCGGAGTCAGTTCCTTCAAGCACCTCATATGCCTAGCCAGAAACGCAACCCAGTGTTGGAAAAGGGTGTAAACAGAGCGCGTGTTTGAAAAGTTTAACAAGTTAAAAGCAAAAAAACATTTGCCTTAATTTAATTTTGAATTGAATTAATTTATATTAATTGTGATTTGACAAATATTTATTTAAAGTATTTTATTTCTGTTAGTTTACATTATTTACAACACTCTTGCTTTGTTTTTTGATTCACAGATAAAAATGGATAGCCTTTGGAAGGACCCAAAATCAACAATTGTGAATCTTCGGTAAACCGAAGCTTGTATACCCTTGCAGACAAAATCTATCATAACTAAGTCGAAAATGTTTTTATTTTCAATCGGAAAGCTGTTTTGTGCTAGTTCTTTTTTCAGGTTAACAAATCAGATTACGAAATTTTAAATTTAAAATAATGACAATTTTGAAATTTTTGACGATGAATTTGAAAATTCTAAATTTTGAAATTTTTAATCTTTAATCTTTTAAACTTTTAAAATTTCTAAAAAAATTGATTAAATTTTTTGTTCGCCTAAAAATTTCTAGATCAACTCGGCTGTTGATGCTGATTAAGGATATATGTACATATATGCTTTATAGGATCGGAAATGACTTTTTCACTTAGATTTATGTTTAAACTTAAATTTTAACACCCTTTCAGTGTCCTGGAAGTCCTCATTCCAGAGCTACAGGATGTTACGTATAAACATTTACAAAATTATTAAAAAAAAAACTAAATAATATTTTCATGTAGGCTATTTTTTTAATTATCTCTCTTACCTTTCTTTATTTATATTTAAAGATAATGTTGCGTATATGCAACATCAGGCATGCTTTAATTTATTCTAAATGTTTACAATGAATTTAATTGATTTGTAATTTTAACAATAAATTCAATTTATTTGTAATTTTAACAATAATTTCAATTAATTTGTAATTTTTGTTTAAACTATTAAAATTCCTATTGGCTTTCATCAAGTGCTGGGATTATTTATATCCACTTACATGCAATTCTAAATTCAAAATAAAAACGTGATGAAATTAAATTTAAGTTAGCTCTTAGTTTATAACTAATTGTTAGCTTTAGATAAATAAATAAATGATGAAATTACTATTTATTTAATTGATTTATCAATTTTTTCATAATTTTATTTGAATAACCTTGTTCTTAATGGCAATAATCATTTAAGAAATCACAAATTCTTCAATTTCCAAATGTTTATTCGACGAAAGCCAAATGGAAAGCCTCATAGCCATAACAAGGACCTCTCCTCCCGGCCAAGCTGACCAGGCTGACAATTCAATAATGATTACGAGTCCGTGTGAGTCCTGTTTGGCTCCAATTCTGGCACCTGCTCTCCGCTCCGCAAGCGGCACCAGGATTATGGAAATTGAATTGCCTGCTGCCGGACCAGAACCAGAACTAGGATCAGAACTAGGACCGAAACCAAAACCAAAACCAAAACCAGGACCACTGACCGAAGCCTGCCCCCTTCATGCGGGTTATTTAAATACCAAAAATATGAAAACAGGAAAACAGGAAAACAGAGGCAGCTCCTAAAACGACTGTCACTGGCATTCTCTCTCTCTGCTGGCGGGGAACAATCGCCGAGCAAATAAATTGCAGAAATAGAAATGCGAAATTGTTTGCCTGCAAGCCATAAGCAAATGCAATTAAATTTCGTAAAATTTCGTAAAATTAGGCAGCTGCCTGACTGTGTGTGTGTGTTTGCGTCCTCATTGATTAGCCGAGTTTTTGTCTGCCGAGAAGAGAGAGCCGAGTCTCATTTATAATTGATTGCATTCAACATTCATTTTTCTCCCTTCACTTTTCCTGCCCCAAAAAACCATTTAAATCGAGAATGCCCTTCACTTGCATCGCTCATACGCAGCGTTGGCCCAGAGATAACGCCATGGAACGTCATGATGCAAAAGGAAAATGTCATAAATGCCAGAGCAGCACACCAAATGGCTCCTTGGGGAGAGGCAATCTCCACTTCCGACTTGAATTCTTTTATGATGTTTGAGTTATAATAGTTATTTAGCATGCATTCTCTTTATAAAAACTATCTTTCCCAGGGAATATGAGCTAAATAAAGCCGTATTCTGGTTCGGCAAATAAAGTTGAAAAATAAATAAAAGAAGAACAATATTTGCAATCCTTAATATAGTCACAATCTGGTAGCTATTCCTTTGTTCTCACTCTCTCTCTGCAATTCCTGAGGCGGAAGCTGGGCAAAGAATCGAGGAAAGTCCGGTGCCAGCTGGGAGGAAGGGTATGTGCAAGGCCCGTGCGGACTGTGAGCATTTCGGGCTCATTAAATTCAATGTTTTAATCACACGCCAGAAGCAGAGATGCAGAGATACAGATGTACAGAGATCCAGGTGGAGCGAACGAGGAGGACGAGGCCACACACACACATCAGTCACATCACGGCTGCCACACGGCTGCATAATGGAATTGAATTTAGTCTGCCGCTCTTTCCGGTATTTGTTTAGCTGGAGGAGCAGGAGGAGCAGGAGCTCCTTCATTGCTCTCCACTCTGCTCCCCTCCGATTGGTTGCCATGTGGAACTCGGACGCGGATGCGGACACAAATCCATCGAGTGGCACGTATTTTTATGGCCATTTGGTTCGCATCGCCAGCGCATATATTACGCGGTCTTCCGCCGCAGAGTGTGAACTGAAATCGGCCCAAAAATAGACCACAACTTGACCCCCAATTGGACAGACTCACTTTCTGGTAAAAGAATCCAGAATCCAGAAGCCGTGACCTTTAAGGGACTCTCCTTGGTTTCTCAATGAATTTACCTTTTTTGTAGTATACTGATTAAAAAAAATATATAATCTTTTAAGATTTTGTGCATACTTTAACTAAAATCTTAATATAAGACCAAAGATCTTAATAAAAGTCTTAAAATTCTGGAATTACGAGATTTTAAGCTTTATTTAAAACCAAAACAACTTAAAAAAAATAACGAAAAAATCTCAAAAGAAGATCAATTTATTCTTGCGCTACTTTCGTAACCAAAAGTTTTGAACTTTTTTAACAGTGTAGACGTTTTATGTGTGTCTTTTACTTTACGTTGATCAACCAAATAAATAGTTATGAAAGGTAGGAACTGGCAATAGGAACAATTGTAAAATATAGAAAAATAACAGGAGCAAGTAATTTACCAACTCAATTTCTAAGGAAAAGTTGTGGGAGATTGATAATAATTAGGAGAGAATTCTTTTAAGAATTTCTGTCTGAATAATAATAATATTATAGTTCAATAATTAAGCAAGGCAAGCTTCCAACTAAAATTATTATGTCTTGCAGGGAAATAAATATAAATAGAAAATAATTAAAAATTACTAAAAAATATACAAGTTTTTCAAATATCATCATAACTAAGCAAAAAATTGATTAATTTTAACTCGTTCCATTAAGTTTTCCATTGTATGCCAAGCTTCATTCGATAAATAAATAAATAAACTAATTTGAATTTGGAAAGCTTCCCTGTGCTATTTTTTTTTTAAGG
This sequence comes from Drosophila punjabiensis, assembly GCA_008042585.1. Lineage (NCBI taxonomy): Eukaryota > Metazoa > Arthropoda > Insecta > Diptera > Drosophilidae > Drosophila > Drosophila punjabiensis. The sequence continues at coordinate 11,968 of VNJR01010980.1, forward strand.
TTAACAAATCAGCAAACTAAACTTAAAATTTACAAAATTTTGAAGATTTTTGAATTTTTTGAAGACGATTAACCTTTTTTTCTTTTCTTTCTAAAAAAATTGGGTAAATTTTTGTTATCGTCCAAACATGGCTAGATCGACTCGGCTGTTGATGCTGAGCGCGAATATATATGAAATTTAGGGTTGGAAATGACTTCTTTGCTGAGTTTTATGCTTCCGTAACTCTTTTACTTCGTTTGAGGCCTTTTAATGATATAATTCCCTGCAAGGGTATAAAAAAAAGGTCATTTCTTATTTTTATGGCTAGATCGACGCGGCTGTAGATGCTGGTCATGATGACTCCCTTACTCCATTCCTAACTTTTAACTAAAATTATAACAACTTGCAAGTTAATATTATTTAATTTAGTTGGTTGGTATTAAGGATACTTCCATTAGCTCCTAAATAACTCTCTCCCCTCACTTTATTCCCGTGAATTCCACCTGAAATATTCCATAGAACGTACTTCTATTCCCTGTTTTCATTTTATTTATTTAAAAACTAAACAATGGCGGGCGAGGGGAACTCCTCTCTCTGGTGGCTTGTGGCTTGCCAGTGGACAATCTGAATACATTAGGCAGTTTGCCCGGAAAGCTGAGTGCTGAAAACTGAACACAGAAAACTGCAAAACTGAAAACTGAAAACTGAAAAACTCAACAACAATGGCATTTTCCTCACCGAAACTTGTTTGCCTTCCGCCGCGCACAATAATAAATAACGAATTTCGTTTGAGTTTCCAGGCCAAAGAGCAATTTTCCCGCTCGCTTCCAGGGACATTTTCTCTTTGAGGGAATTTCCCATTGGACTGGCGGCCTATAAAAGGCGCGCTGAAAGCGACGCTGGCGTCACAACGACGTCGCCGCGGAAAACGGAAAAACCATTTTCTTAGGAGGGAAAACTCATCGCGCGAGTACGTAAGGCGACGTACGAGAAACGACGTAAAGTGTGTATGTTACGCTTTCTCGCGCGCGATCTTTTCACCTGTGTTTGTGTCTGTGTGCGTGTGTGTGCAGTTTAATTTTTTTCTCTTTCTTTTTGTGTGTGCCATCTCTCTCTCGCTCTCTTTAGAAACAAATGCAAATATCACTTTTTTGACACACTAAAACAAGAGTGCCAAAGGACGCTTCACATTTGAATGGGCATCATCGACACAGGACGCTGTCCGTGCGGCCCGCCAAAGGACGTGCTTCCTGTGCACTCGCAGTGACAGGACCAGCAGCCAGGACCATAAACCATAAACCATTAACCAGTGACCATTACCAGCTCCCGCTTCAGTTCCAGTTCCAGTTTTATTCCGCGCCGCGTTTTAGTTTTTCGACTGCGATCCGCACACTGTGCGAAAATAAAGGGGAAAAGTACTTGGCATTTGCAGGAAAATACCTTAAATGGAAAGAAATAGTTTTGAAAGGTTTTTTTGGAAAGCTCCTTATGGTATATCAGGCTCGAAGGACCAAATCAAGAGAGTTTTTGCATTGTCAGTTTGATTAAATAAATTAATGATTTCAATTGTCAAATATTATATAAAAGTGCAAATAATAGTTAAATATTATTACTTATTTGAATGCTTATCTAATTGAAAAATAGAGAAAATAGAACCTAGAGTGTTGAAAAAACCTTTCCTATGCATTGACTAAAAACATAATATTTTTTCAACTTTAAGTGACACCAAATTGTTGTAAAATTGTTCGACAAAAAGGTACAAAATGAAATTAATTTTTCATTTGCAAATATAGTTTCCACTAAGGTTTTAAAACATCTTTAAAATAAAGTAAAAAATGTGCTAGAAAATGTGATGTTGTTGAAAATCAAAT
>VNJR01010981.1:0-13988 GCA_008042585.1 Drosophila punjabiensis
ATACCAATTTGTTTTTGCTATGACCCATGAGCCCAGTCGCGCAATCCGAGGGACATAATGCGCCATGGCTGCTCGGTGAGCTGGTTCCACGCATGGCAGGCGATATCGACGATATCGTCATAGGTTCTGAAGATTCTGTTTGAGAGCCATGTATTGCGCATAAACTGCCAGACGTTTTCCACAGGATTGAGTTCGGGAGAGCGTGGCGGGAGCGGCATGATGGTGATGTTGGGGGGAACCGTCAGTTTCAGACTGGTATGCCATGCTGCCTGATCCAGGATGAGGACGGCGTGACTTTGCGGTGCAACGACCTGGGCGATTTCGTGGAGATGGAAATTCATCGCATGAATGTTGCACACGGGGAGAACAAGAGCAGCCCCTTTTCCCTGAGCGGGGCAGATTGCCCCGAAAATCCAGGCGGATCGGGTCCTTAGGTCGGCTGTCGCCCGGGGGCGGGTTCCCCGCTTCGCCCAGCGCCGTGTCAGCTTCGTTTTCTGGCCGATCCTTGCTTCATCCGCCCACCACAGTTCGATATTTTCTCCGGGGTGACAGGCGCTGATTGCGGCAAGGGCATCAGGAAAATCTTTTTAAAAATGTCCTGGGCATCCGGGTTCTGGGCATAATGCCGGGGGCGTGGCGTCAGCAGACGAAAATTCTCACTGCGGACAATCCTGCTCAACCAGGAAACAGACAGGCTGACCCCGTGCTCTTCATGAAGCCAGGCGCACAGATCACGCAATCGCCAGCGCACCACGCCATGAGCCGAAGGAATGGGACCGTCTTCAATCCGCTGCGCCAGAGCCTCCATGACGGAAGGTGTGATGCGGCGGGCAGCACCCCCACCATGACGATCAATCAGCCCCGCAGGCCCTTGCGCGTTAAAGCGCAAAACCCAGTCCCGAACGATCTGTCGATCCGTTCCCGCAAGACGGGCCGCCTCGCCACGCGTTGCCCCGTCATAAATCGCGGCAAGCGCCAGAAGGCGCCGCGACTGGGCCGCATGTCTGCTTCGTCGCGCCAGACCTCGCATGCTCGCTGCATCATAATCTTCTCGGAGTGCGACCGCCTTGCTCATCAGGGATACCTTCCTTCAATGACGGTATCCTGTGAATCACAATTCAACGCCTATGTGTACCCCCCCCCTGAGTCACAGCCAAAACAAATTGGTATTACGGCACTCAGAAGCCCGCGTCCGCGCATCGGCCAAGGATAGACTATGCGCGCTGCCAAGGCTCATCTGGCGGCGGGTGCCTGTTATGGGGGATTTGAAGCGTAGCTCCCAAATGCGGGACCCTCCCACCACCATAAGCCAGAGACCGCCCCCATCACATAGGCCGCCATTCTTGTGTTTGGATGCCTGCAAGGCAGTCAGTCGGTTGGGTGGGAGTCGGCTCATTGTCTTTTACCCCTCTTATTACCCCCCTTAAAACATGGAATGTGGGGGAACGTCCAGAAACAACCGTGGACGGAAAGAGGCGTAATGCACTGGTAAACCAATGGGTTTTGGAACGCCATGGAACGGTATGGGACGTAGGTTAGGCGGACTTCCCCTCCGCCAAAGTCTTCCAAAAACTACAGTAAAAATAATAAATTAATGGTTCCCTTATAATCATTACTCCTATTATTCCCCATCTTAACCGGAACTCAGGGAATCGGGTTAGATGTCGGGGAACGTTGTATTATAGACCGACTGATGGAAGACAACGGGATACGGTCCGGATGCACCCATCGCCACAAGATCACAACTGACAGCCACCACCAGTCTGATATTACGGTCAACCTTCTGGATGGAGACTTCCTTGCCGATGAGCACAACCGAAAATGGATGGGAGATATCAGTTATATCTGGACTGCCGAGGGCTGATTTTACTTCGCTATCGTCATCGACCTGCTCAGTCGTCGTGTAATCAGGAAGACTGCAAGCGACAGGATAATCAGACGACCACCACATTTCCCAGTATATCAATGACTTCTACAACCCATGCCGATGCCATTCCTATCTAGCCGGGATCGAGCATCTCGCTTTTGAAGCAAGAGTGGCATAATCATTTTCAGATTACTCATTTTAAATCAGAATAAGAATCGCATCGCTCCCCAAGCAAGAGCTATAATCTAAAAACATATAATTTTTACTAAATTTCCAATAATTATTTTCAACAACAAATCTTTAAAGGATAATCAGAGACATCAATACAAACTGGAGTATAACATTTTTCATCTCCGTCGCATTGAATAGGAACTTTTTTTTCAGATATTACTTTCAAACTTGAGGATTCTATATAACGTAAACTTTTCAAATTTCTATTTTTAAACAAAAAAATTGATAAAATGCTATACAATAATACAAATTTACTTTTTGATTTGAATATCAATACGGAAAAACTTTTTTTATTGTAATTTTGTGACGTAAATAGTTTGTATTTTCCAGCATATAATTCTCCCTTTGAAATAATGGCAAACGTGGATTTATATTTTTCACCATTGATATCAATGGTGAAAAATTTCATATCATACCGTAATAAACTCAAGAAACCAGTAAATACATAAGATAACTTACCAATGATTTTTTTTAAATTTTTATTGTTGTTTTTTATAATTTCTGCATCTATACCAATACCAGACATTTGTATGAAAAAATATTTTTTATTGTTGTTTTTTACATATCCGGGCCACGTTATAGAATAACGTCCAGAAAAAATCCTCTGAGCATTTTTTTGCGTATCAAATGGTATTTTTAAATCATGCGCTAATACATTAGCTGTTCCTATTGGAAGTATTCCCAATATTATTTTTGTACCAACAATATTTTCTGCAACTTCAGATATTGTTCCATCTCCACCACATGCAATAATATGAGAATACATATTTGAGAGAGATGCTGTACGAGCTAATGTTTTAACATGACCAGCATAAATTGTTTTTTTTACATCAACATTAACTCCTAATAAATATAAATTTTCTATAAATTTTAATACCTTCGTTTGACAATAATTTCCAGAATTTGGATTTACTATCAACAAAACCTTTTTCAATTTATAGACTCCCGAAAATGAATTTCAATGAGAAAAATTTATGTTTATATTCCAATTCTGGCTTACTTTAATTTTAAAAATTTGTAATAACTAAAGGGAATCAATATTAGATAAATTATCCCAGAAAAGGCGAATGTAGCCCAAGGTTGAAATATAACCAATGCAAGATACAATAAAAAAGAAACCAAAATCACAAATAAATATTTTCTTTTTATTTTAGTTTTTTTGCAAGACCATATCGGTAATGTAGATACAAGAAGCAAAGCCGTACATACAAGAATAATAGATGATATCCAAGGCTGCCGTGTTAATTGATAAAGCCAATCTATTTTTAGTTTTTGTGATTCTAGACCGAGAAAAATTGGGAACAAAGCTAAACCAGCACCTGCAGGTGCTGGAACGCCTACAAAAAAATTGCTAGCGTAATTTGATAGAAAATTGTCTTCTAAATGTGAATTGAATCGAGCAAGACGTAAAGCCATACAGACTGTAAATATAATACACGGGAGGAAAGCATATCGTCCTCCACCTTGAAGAGACCAATAATATAGTAAGAAAGCAGGTCCTACCCCAAAACATAAAAAGTCTGAAAGACTGTCAAATTGTGCTCCAAATTTAGTAGATCCGTTTAGAATTCGCGCAATACGACCATCTAACCCATCAATAATAGCAGAAAAAACCAATGAGATAACTGCTTCTTTAAAGCAATTATCTATAGAAAAACGTATAGCAATTATGCCACCACATAACCCCAACATAGTAAGTAGATTAGGAATAACACGTTTAAATACTGGCCAATTCATTTTCGTTACTTATTCTGTCGCTTACCGAGGGGAGATAGGAAGTATTCTACATTTTAACTCTGCGATGACTGCTAAATGAGGTCATAGGATAAAATACGTTTATATACTAGACTCAGGACGCATTCTTTAAGCATAGAAGATGAAGCTTGAACGGTATGGAATTGCAGACATGAATGTATGACACAGCGACCTATCTGGTCGCAACACGTTCGAGTCTTTCGCAATTTTACGAACATATTTTCCTTCAGATGCATGTTTTATACAGAATCCAGATGGAAGATTCGAAAAAGCCTTTGGTTTCGAAGCTATCTCTGTAATTCCATTTTCCCTACGTCGATTGAAGGAAATAGATCGTGAAGCAGCCCGCTTTCTTTGTAATGAAGAACGTGTGACTAGCTTGAGTGGATTTTGAGGTCTTTCGTCCTGATCTGTACAAAGGCTCTGGCCTATACGGATGGTAACAAAAGCTATCGGCCACCGTTTGATCTGGTGCTGACGTTCAAAACTCTAGTAACCCAGTTCCTCAACAATCTCCCCGACGAACAGACGGAATATCTCATCAATGACCGCCCATTGGAAATCTAAGACGTTTTTTACCTCCAAATGGGGCAACCCACCCTCCGGTATAGAGCTTTCTGAGCAACACTAAATAGATAGTGGTTACCGACCGGACAAGCCAACATCCAAGCCTCAGACTGATTTGGCCCACGAGAATGAACGTCTTCGTCTGAAAAGCCGAGCTCCGCGAGCAGAGAGGGAAATTCTAAAATTCGAACCATTCATTTCCAAACAGGTTCTAATAACCTCAAACTACTATCTAGGAATTGATTTATAATTATACACCTTTGAATCTGAGTGCAAAATAATGTCATCTGGTATAAATCGCTCGATATCAGATTCTGAAAAATTATATCCAAGCATCGAAAGTATTATATACTTATTCACAAGAGATGAATAATATCCTCTATTTTCTTCGAATTTTTCTGCAATTTTACAATATTCATTTGTTTGATCGTAAATTAAAAATGGAACAATATACTGATCGTATCCCCCAAATTGTATTCCGTGACCAACACCAACGACTTCGCCATGGTCTGATGTGTAAATTAAAGAAAAATCACCAAGCTCTTGTTTTGCCATATCTATTATTTGACCTATAAGACGATCTGTATGATGAATACTTTGATCATACGTGCTGGATTGAGGCAATTCTTTTATGTCTTGAGGAGTGACTTTATCATCGTAATTTTGATGACTGCCATAAATATGAATAACATAGAACTTATAGGCTGCTGGATCTGCGAATTTTTTCTTAATAATAGGTAAAAGCGTATCATCTTTAGCACGATTTATACCATTTTCAAAATTATTTAAGTCACCACGCACTACATAATCACTAAATTCTGAAATATAACCGTAATTGCGTGCGTAAGCTCCTGTTCCATCCTGAGAAGAAATCCAGAATGTTTTGTAATTTTGATCTTGAGCCATTTCAATAATATTTTTTTCTGTCAAAAGCGCATTCTGTTTTGTAGGAGAAAAGAATGAAAAAGTCATTGGCACAGAAGATCGTGTCATATTAGCGGCAGAGTGTGAGTTTTTAATTACACATATTTTCCCTTGCTTTTTATATGCATCAAGAACAGGAGTTGTATTGGAGATTTTATAGCCATACACACCATAATGAGTTGCAAGTGAGGATTCTCCCATAATAAATATTACATTATGAACTTTGTTATCTCCTTTTTTGGTTACAGAAGGATCTACAATATTATGCCTAATTAATGGCGTCGCATAAAGCGGATCACTTGAATGCAAAGAAATCAAAATACCAAATAACATATCACCAAAAATACCAGGAATTTCAAACCTAATCTGAGAAGCCACGTCAAATGTACGAGTTATTTTTTTATCTGAAAGCGTTTTATTTAAAACAAAAGAAATATTCACAATCAAGGGAATGAGAAGAAACAATGATAACTTTGCATGATTTTTATTTAAACGGCCAAATTTATAGAATAAAAATGAAAAAAATAAAATAGAAAATAAAAATAAAAATAATGGGAAAAGCCCTATGGCGTAAACCATGGAAAGCATTTCCGTATTATTTGTCCCAAATATTGCTATAATATTTTCATCCGTCACTTCCTTGCACTTGTAAGAAACAATTGAATCCACTATAATTAAAAACAAGAATATACTATTAACAATAGACGATGCAATTTTTCCGCAATTGAAAAATAAAAATGGCAAAGGCATCATTTCTACAATAAGAAGCACGTGATGAGGGTAATGCCTATGTCCAGCCGTGCTATTGCTAATATAAAATTCCATCAATGATAAAAAAAATGAATAAAATAAAATAAAATAAAATCTAACGCTCATAGAAAATCCTCCATACTTCAAAAGAATCTATTTTTTATTTTTATGTTCGTCAACGGCGATAATGAAAAATCATTAATCTCAATTATATCAATGGCTTTGTAATCTTCTTACGATTGCGCTTCAACAGTTCTAGAAGAACCATAGACTGAACCGGCATATCCAACTATGGAGAAGCCCATTATCCAGCCGCGTATCGAGCATATCTTTGCCGATCAGAAATCGCAGACGGACTCATTGTTCTAACTTCAGATATCTCTCCAGCCACCGTACGGATCGAACTGCCTAATATCGTCTACAACATGCGCAGCTTTCTGCTCTTCGAGAGAATTAACACCTCCATCTAGCCGCCCGCACCATCTGCATCATTCAGGCAGTCACGCGCAGGGTCTTTACAGGCTTTGCAGGGCATACAGCCTTTGGTAAAGCCCGCCCTCGTGCTGCACCAGCTCGGCGTGGGGAGCATCCTCTACAATCCGCCCGTGTTCAAACACCAGAATGCGGTCCAGCCCCACAACAGTTGCCAGCCGGTGCGCCACAATAAGCACCGTACGCCCCTGCATCAGCCGTTCCATGGCCTCCTGCACCAGAGCCTCGGACTCGGAATCCAGACTGGCCGTGGCCTCATCAAGCACCAGAATACGGGCATCCGCCAAAAAGGCACGGGCAATGGCCACACGCTGGCGCTCCCCCCCAGAAAGCTTGACGCCACGCTCGCCCACCAAGGTTGCGTATCCATCGGGCAGACGCTCTATAAAGTCTGCCGCATTGGCCAGACGGGCCGCCTGAGCAATCTGCTCGGCTGTCGCATCTGGTCTGCCATAAGCAATGTTTTCGGCCAGACTGCGATGGAACAGAATGGGTTCTTGCGGCACAAGTGCAATCTGGCGGCGCAGGTCAGACTGGCGGACGCTTGCCGTATCCACCCCATCAATCAGAATGTGGCCGCTGTTCTGCGCGTACAACCGCAGGAGCAGCTTGGTAAATGTGGATTTTCCAGAACCAGATGGCCCTACAAGCCCCACACGGCTCCCCGGCGCAATACGGACCGACAGGTCGGTAAACAGGGCAGTTTTCTGGCCCGGATACTGGAATGTCACATGTTTGAACTCGATGCCGCCATGGGCCACATGCAGGCTAACCGGCTGGGCAGGGTCCGCTACTGTCAGGGGGGTTCGCCACAGCAGCAGCAGTTCTTCCATCTCATTCACCGAGCGCTGCACCACCGAGACCTGCTGCCCGATCTCGCGCAAATAACCCTGCACCAGAAAAGTCATGGTCAGCACATATGCCACATCACCCGGCCCAGCCTGCCCTTTGCACCAGAGCCACACGGCTGCGGCTGCCAGAGACAGGCGCATGACCACCACGGCTGCCGCCTGAATATTGGCGCTGTCGGTCCCACGAATCCACATCCGGGCGGTGGCTGTGCGCCACTGGTCCAGCGTATGGGTCAGGCGTTCTTCTTCCCGCGTTTCTGCCCCAAAGGCCTTGACCACGGCATTGCACGTTATGGCATCGGCCAGTGCTGCGCCCACCTTGCTATCGCCCGCATTGGCCGCCTGTGCCGAAGGGGCAACGTAACGCAGGGTCAACATACAGGAGAGGGCGACAAACAGCGCCGACAGGACCCCAAGCATGACCCCCATGGCAGGCCAGTGCCAGCCCAGAACAAGGGTAGTCAGAACCAGCAGGCAGAATTCGGGCAGCAGCATGAGCAGGAGCGTGTCATCCAGCATATCCACCGCCCACATGCCTCTTGTCAGCCGCCTTACGGTGGAACCGGCAAAGGTATTGGCGTGCCAGTCGGTGGACAGGCGCTGTACATGGGCAAAGGATTCCGTGCCAATCTTCTGCATTACTCTGGTGGTCAGCCGGGTAATACCAAGGTAGGCGTACCGCTTGGCCAGAACACTGCCAAACCCGCAACCGGCAAGGGCTGCGACCATCCATAACGCATGGTGCAAACGCGCGGACTGCACGGCAGGCTCCGCCACATCGGAGACCAGACGGCCCGCGGCCAGCGGCATCAGCACATCCGCCAGCGTTGCCAGCAGCACCATGCCCACCGTTACCCCCAAAGGCCGCGGAAACGCCAGCCACAGGCGAATGACAAAACCCAGCACGTCCACAAAAAGGGATGCCTTGGGCATGGAGGAAGAAGCACGACCAGCAGAAGAAGCCATAAACCAGACACCCGAAAAAATGCGTCCATCCGCACCGGCGGGCAGGGCCTACGACCTGTATCGTAAAGACACGATATTGCGCAAACCCGCCCCGGCTGGAAAAATGCGGCTCCCAGCCCCATTAACGATAAGCCCCCACATGCCCCCCAGACCACGCAAGACCACGGCCACAACACAGCCGGACCAACAGCCCACCACGCCCAAAAACACCGCCAGGGCAGACAGGCCAGCAAGCCGTGCAACGGCGCGCACGCCCGCAGGTAAAACCAGGGCTACAGCGAACACAAAGGCGAGGGCTGCCCCCCAGACCGCCCCGCGGGATATGACGAAGGCCGAAGTCGTACAGTTTTTAACCGACCTGTCCCGCGCATGGCCGGATGCACAGACGGAACTGCACTACACCACGCCTTTTACGCTGCTGGTTGCTGTTGTGCTGTCTGCTCAGGCTACGGATGCTTCGGTCAACCGCGTAACCCCCGCACTCTTTGCCGCAGCCCCCACGCCACAGGCCATGGCGGCTCTGGGGGACGAGCAGGTGGGCCAGCTGATCCGCACCATTGGTCTGTGGCGCAATAAAGCCAAAAATGTTGTCGCACTCTCCCGCCAGTTACTGGCGGACCATGGCGGGCAGATCCCCCACACGCGTGATGAGCTGGAAAAACTGGCAGGTGTAGGCCGCAAAACGGCCAATGTGGTGCTGAATGTTGCCTTTAACCAACCCACGGTTCCGGTGGATACGCATGTGTTCCGGCTGGCCAACCGCTCCGGCCTTGGCCGTGGCCACACAGTAGAAGCGGTGGAAAAAAAGCTGGAGGCACGGATTCCGCTCCCCATGGTGCGCGATTCCCACCACTGGCTTATTCTGCAGGGGCGTTATGTGTGCAAGGCCCGCAAACCGGAGTGCTGGCGGTGTAGCGCCAGAGAGAGCTGCCTGTTCCCGGACAAAACGCCGCTCCCCCACCCCAAGCCCAGCCGCACGGCCATGTAAGGCAGGCCGCACAAGGCCCCTCCACACGCCACTAAGGACTAAGGACTAAGGGCCATCTCATCTGGCCCTTTGTGTTAAAGCCAGCCGAGCAGTTCGCGACGGACCAGTTTTTCCAGCAGACGGATACTGGCCGGGCTGTCGTTCAGACAGGGGACGAGGGTAAAAGATTCGCCTCCGGCTTTCATGAACTCCTCGCGCACTTCGTGGCCAATTTCATCCAGCGTTTCCAGGCAGTCCGCCATAAAACACGGAGTCACAACCGCAATACGCCGGATGCCCTTTGCTGGCAGGCCGGTAATAAAGGGAGCCGTGTATGGCTCCAGCCATTTGGTCGGCCCAAAACGGGACTGGAAGGTCATGGGCAGGTTTGTCTCGTCCATACCCAACTCTGCCCGTAAACCGGCAACGGTACGGGTACAGTCCGCCAAATAGGAGTCGCCCTTATCCACATACTGCTGTGGCAGACCATGGAAGGATGCGACAACCATCTGGAACGGCTGGTCCGCGTGCATCTGTTCCTCACGGATGGAGGACGCCACAGCGGTAATAAAATCCGGATCATCGGGGAAGGATGGCACAGTACGGACGGCGGGCTGGTTACGCAGCTTCATCAACACCCGAAAAAGCTGGTCATTGGCCGTTGCGGTGGTGGTTGCACTGTACTGGGGGTAGAGCGGCAGGCAAACAATACGGTCACACCCCTGCTCCATAAGTGTGCGCAGCGCCTGCGCAACAGAAGGGCTGCCATAGCGCATTCCCCATGCCACAGGCACACCATCAGCCGCCAACTGTTCGGCCAGCTTTTCGGCCTGATGGCGGGTATACGTACGGAGCGGGCTTTCGTTCCGTTCCGTATCCCACACACGGGCGTAAGCCCGCCCACTGCGCGAAGGGCGCGTGGTCAGGACCACACCTTGCAACAATGGCTGCCAGAACAGGGGCGAGCCCTCTATGACCCGCCGGTCGGATAAAAATTCGGACAGGTAGCGACGTACCGCCCGGTAACCCGTGCCCTCCGGCGTGCCCAGGTTAACCAGCAGCACACCCGGCTTATTACCGGGCTGCCCCTGAGTGGCCAGATGAGCCTGTGGCGGAATATGGTGGAAAACCATGCAACCTCTTTTTCTTGCTTTTATGGCCCGGCCGCAAAGGCCATTAAAATGGATTGGGTGCCAGAACACACCGCCTTCTCATGCACGATGCAGGAAGTCGTATCCTGTTGTCATACATTTTTGCATAATTGATGGCAGGGATGCCGTTTTTGTCCGGGCAACAGGCAGCAAAAAGCCATCCCTGACATCCTGATTGGAAAACTGCGCCACACGTGCGGCATACACCACCACATTCAGCGTAAAATGGGTAAACACATGCTTGACCGCACCGGCTTTTTGCCACGCCGCCGCCACTGGCGCATGGGTCAGGGCTTCTGCCTCCGTCCACGGTGTTGTGCGCCAGTCGGTACCGGGCAGTTCGGTCATGGCAGCCAGCAGGCCCGTTTCGGGGCGTTTGCGCAGCAGCACCTGACCTGCGCCATCCATAACCATAAAATGCACACCATAGCGCACGGGGCGCTCGGCCTTGGGGGCCTTGCGCGGCAAGGTCGCAGCCGTACCCTGCGCATGGCCTGCACACACGGCCTGCCACGGGCATAACCCACAGGCTGGCTGGCGGGGCGAACACAGGGAAGACCCCAGATCGAACAGAGCCTGTGCAAAATCGGACGGGCGTTGCCGCGCCGCTGCATCGCCGTTCAGTCTATCGGCCAGTTGCGCCAGTTTTTTACGGGCAGCGGGCAGCGGCTCCTGCACGTTGTAAAGCCGGGCGGTTACGCGCTCCACATTGCCATCCACCGGCACAACCGGCACGCCAAAGGCTATGGCAGCCACAGCTGCTGCCGTATATGCCCCAATACCGGGCAGGGCACGCAGCCCTTCCACCGTGCAGGGAAAACCCCCAAGAGCAACAACAGCCTGTGCGCAGGCGTGGAGATTGCGCGCGCGGGAGTAATAGCCAAGCCCAGCCCATGCGGCCAGCACATCATCCCGCTCCGCACGGGCAAGCGCCTGAACGGTTGGAAATTTTTCCACAAATCTGAGATAATAAGGACCAACGGCCTTGACCGTTGTTTGCTGAAGCATGATCTCACTCAACCAGACACGGTACGGGTCTGGTGTCTCCCCCTCCCTGAACCGCCAGGGCAGGGAACGGCGGTGTCTGTCATACCAGTGCAGCAGAGCATGGGCGGGTGGCGTAATCACGGAGGCTGTTATGGCGAAGGAACTTCATTCGGGCAAGGCGGAAGCCCCTGCCCGGCAAGCAGCCCCACCCCGCAAACCCGCAGCACGCAGGCGCACCAAGGAGGAAATACCGCCCCCACCCCCGCGCCGCGCCATGAAGGCCCGCACCCTTGCGGCCCTGCTCCCCAACGTAACGGCCCCCGCCTTCCGCCGCCGCTCCCCGACCGGGGCCATGCTGTTTGCATCCTGGCCCGATATTGTAGGCCCGGCCCATGCTGCCGTAACCACCCCCCACCGGCTTAGTGCAGGCACCCTGACCGTAGCCTGTGCCGGACCAGTTGCCATGGAACTGCAACATCAGGCGGATATGCTTATGGCGCGGATCAACACATGGTGTGGGGAAGCACTGGTGGCGCGCCTCCGCTTTGTGCAGGACCCCACAGCCGGCACCCGCCGCAAGCGTGCAGTGCGCAAAACCCACGGCCCCACCTGCACCTTACCCACCCTGCCCGATGACCCGCTACGCGCAGCACTGGAACGGCTGGGCACGGGAATTTTACAAAGTGCGACAAAAAAAACCTAACAATTATAAAAGGTTATTCCTTTTATTGTCATGGTTTTATGACAAAACCGCTTAGCGCTTGAAATTGACACATTGTGGGTGTTCTAAGACCCCGCGCCAGATGCTGCGGCACAATGGCGCAACGCTCACACTGGACCAAGATCAACCAAGCAGGATGTGTACAATGTTGCGTAAACCCGGCACCACGCCAGGGATTACTACCCCCGCCGCCCTTAAGGCTTTTCGGCAGCATGGGCCAGAAACCCTGTCCGACCTCCAGTTCCTGGAAAACTGGACAACCCGGCCCCGTTACACGGCAGCCAGTGTGCTGCGCGCAGGGCAGATCCGCCGGACCAACCCGGACCTGATGCACGATATTACAACCAGCATCCGCCAGCGGGGCAAATAGCCCCCACCATGGGCTGTGCCCCGTGGCATGAGTGTTTGCATCCGCCCGCCTAAACAGGCACCATGCGCCTATGCTGCTGTGTGCTCCAACCTTTGCGGACCGCCGTGTCTGGCGCAGGATTTTATCCCTTATCGCTCTTGGCGGACTGGCCGTGCTGTCCGCCTGTGCCGGACCTGCCAAAACATCCTACCGTGCTCCGGGTTCCGCCCTTAATCCATGGGGGCCTTATATTCTGGAGGCATCGGAACGGTTTTCCATTCCCCAGTCATGGATCAGGGCAGTCATGCAGCAGGAATCGGGGGGGCACCAGTATATGAACGGGCATCTGACCCGCTCCGTGCATGGCGCTGTGGGGCTTATGCAAATCAAACCCGATACTTACGCCGAGCTGGCACAGCGTTACCACCTTGGCTCCGACCCCTATAACCCGCACGATAATATTATGGCTGCCAGTGGTTACATCCGCGAACTGTATGACCGCTTTGGCACACCGGACTTTCTGGTCGCCTACAGTTGCGGACCACAGTGCATGGAAAACCACCGCTCCCGCGGGATGTCCCTGCCGTCCTACGCCCGCAGTTATCTGGCCTCGGTCTCACCCCACCTCAACGACCCCGTTCCGGCGGGTAGCCTGCCCGGCCCGGCCCAGCCTGCCATAGCGCTTGACCAGCCATCGCCCGTGCAGGTGGCTGTAGCCTCCCCCTATGGGCAGGGGAATGCGCCCCCGCTAACGGACGATACCCTGCCCCCGCCCTCCACCGGGGATGACACACCAGCCAACCCACCCGCCACCTTTGTGCCAGCCGTCAACAGCACTGACCTGCAACCCCCTACGGGGCAGGCGACCAGCACCCAGAGCGTCAGCACAACACGGCTGGCAGGGCCAGGCTTTGTCTGGCAGCCCGGCACACCTGCCGGACATGCCGTGATTCAGATCGGAGCTTTTTCCACGCCGGAGCGGGCCATGCACGCCATTGCGCTTGCCCGCCAGTCTTCCGGCGGGTTGAGCCACGCCCAGAACCGGGTGGAAAAAATTACCCCCTCCGGTCGCCCTCCCATCTGGCGTACACGGCTGGCAGGGCTGCCCTCCGGCCAGACGGACACCATATGCTCCGCCCTGCGGCAACAGGGGTTGTCCTGCGTTGCCGTAACTCCCTAAATTCCTCATGCACTATTGGTGCCTATGCGCCATCAACCTCATTCTTTTGACTAAAAATTACTTATACCTATCCTTCCCTGACCGGCATGAATGGCATTTATGTTCGTAGCCGGACCTTCTGGTAACCAACGGACTTTCTGCCCATGCAATCCCTCCCCAGCCATGAAGGTGCGCCACCCAACCAGCCGTTACTGCATATTTTTCTGCTTGGGCACATGCGTGTCCTCTCC
>VNJR01010993.1:0-33425 GCA_008042585.1 Drosophila punjabiensis
CTGCCATACAAACGATCGGTAAACGTGGAGAAAAATTACATTTTACTTTACATGTAGACATGTGAAAAAATGTAAAAAAAATTAAAACTGTAAAAATTGTATGTATATTAAAGTAGTTCATATTATATTATATTGGGATAGATTATAATTTATACAATTGAAATCTGCAAGGGTATACCAACTTCGGCGTGCCGAAGTTAGCTTCCTTTCTTGTTTTATATTTATTTGTGAATAATGGCGCAGTTGAAAACCATGAACCATTAAAAAGAGGATTCTTATTTGTAATTTAAGGGTCATTTCTTATTAATTAAGACAAAAAATAGTTACTTTTAGAGTAAGTAACTATCACAGTAGATACTTGCTACTTATGTAGTAGCACATACATATCTAATTCTTGGCCGGCAATCGTCACTTCATGCTGGGGATGTTAGGACCAGTTGGGAACTATAGAGTTTTCAACATGAAGTTTCGCCATGGTTTCACGAAAAATCGCCTGTATATTTAGAAAAAAACTAAACGATACAAATAAAAAAAAATAGTGTTTATAGTTACTTTCCTTGTTTTAATGGTGCCTTGCCTTCAATTCAAGGAAGCCTTATCTTAATACTAGAAAAATTTTCTTAGATTTAGGGCGATTATTTTTTATTGCGAATTTTCTTCAATTTAGAAAAATATTTTTATGAGTGTAGCAAGTTCCCAAAAAGCCTCACTTCTTCTTACGACAGCCATTTCTTGTTCCATGGTAATTTACTGCTTCAGCTTGCAGAGATTTTTAAACGCAAGATTAACTTCGTGTTAGTCGATCCTAGCTTCAGACGTATCTATATTCTATGTAAAAACATTGTTTGTTACCTGACAAGGATGTGGAGTTCTGCATGCATTCTGCTTATTTTAATATACAGGCCTTGATGGGATCTAGCCCTTCCTCTTCTTCTTCCTCGGTCTGCCATGCGAATAGCAGCGGTCCACCTTAAAGAGGACTCCGAAAAGTAAGTTTCAAGATCTGCGAAGCTGTGCTGGATGAAAGTCTTGAAAAGTACGATAATGTCAATTTTATGAATATAGTCAAAGAAACTCCTATAAATTAGCTTTCTGCAAAGTCCGGCGAAATGTGTTATGGCTAATAGCCAATGGCTAATGACAATTTTTTCCGCTGTCTTAAATGATTCAAGGACGACTTATTTCGCTGTCTATTTTTCGCATAGGTCCTTTCTAAAATTTCTATATTCTCCAAGCATTTTTAAAATTTCCTTTGCTGCTCCACTGATCCCATTCTGTAATGACATTTCTTCCAGCCGGCAGCTCCGAGTTTATTCTGGCTGCATGGATCATGGAGTTGCTGGTAGCTGCTTTGCCTGCGATAAAAAGCCCTGCATGCTAAGCTGATCCTCAAGTTGTTCTTTCTTGACTTCCTTTCGTTCGTTCGTTTTTGATCAACGCGTTCATATATACCTCCTTTATCCTCCTTTGAAGCACCGTTTTTATACCCTTGCAGGGTATTATAATTTCAGTCAGAAGTTTACAACGCAGTGAAGGAATCATCTCCGACCCTATAAAGTATATATATTCTTGATCAGCATCAACAGCCAAGTCGATCTAGCCATGTCCGTCTGTCCGTCTGTCCGTCTGTCCTTCTGTCCGTCTGTCCGTCCGTTTCTACGCAAACTAGTCCCTCAGTTTCGAAGCTATCTGAATGAAACTTTGCAGATAGTCTTCTATATACTCTCACTCGTACATATGTTGGAACGGGCCAGATCGGACGACTATATCATATAGCTGTCATACAAACGATCCGTAAATTTATACATTTTACTTTACACGTAAAAATTTGGAAAAATGTAAAAAAATGTAAAACTGTAAAAATTGTATGAATATGAAAGTAATTCATAATTTATTATATTGGGATAGATTATAATTGATATAATTGGAATCTGCAAGGGTATACAAACTTCGGCGTGCCGAAGTTAGCTTCCTTTCTTGTTCAATTTTTCTTCCAGTGATCGAGGCTTTGACCGCGCACATTAATTTCGCCTGGGAAAAGTTTTGAGCCTCCAGACGTTCTTGTACGAGGAGGAGTCTTCGACAGCTCCCCTGCTCTGTGTTTCACATGGGTCTCAATGGACCATCTCTCCTTGCTTTATGCGTTTCACGCTTAGAGCTGAAGTAAGGTTCTTTTTTAAAAGACGTGTGTAACTAAAAAAATTTCCGGTAGGTTGCGCCAAAAATGTTTGCTATACAGTAGAGATCTACTGGACTATGTGGCTATGTGGCAGTTTCACGGCCTCTTGCAGATGGTGTAGTGGGAGAAAGAATGGCAAGCATACACCCCACAACTTTTTATTATCTTATAAAAAATGTCACATTTTTCATAAGTTTGTCTCAAACAAATATGAAATAATAGAACATTTCAAAGATAGATCAGAGCCAGATGTAGGATTGGTATATTTGTAAAAGGATATCCCTAATGCATTTAAGTATATCCTTAATTTAAATTAGTATGAAGTATATTCCTAATTTAAAACTAGTATTAAGATTCGGGATGGCATGCGTTATGAGATGCAGGCACACTTAAGAAGAAATAAGAGCTGAGAAGTTGATATGAAGAAGTTTAAAGAAATCGCGCGAAATATATGTAAATGGTTAAATCGTTAAAAAATCCAGTAAATAATAATAAATAAACATTTGTGAGAAACTCAGTAAAGTTATAACCCTACACAGATAGAATATGTCCGATCTATTATAGAAATATTTAAACTTAATATCCACTTTGAATTTATTCTATGTCTATCTGCCTTAAACTTTCTTCAGATTGCCAGTTGTTTCGATAGCCTTGTTTTTGAGCTGCGGCTACCCATAATAAATGTTTTTTGTTTTTTTTTTTTTATTTATTTCAATTATAAGAATTTACGGGAATTCTCCAGACTCGAGGTCAAATTGACTTTGCTTTTTATTAAAACAAAGGTGCAACTTTTGTCAAAGACTAGTAGCAGTTGTGGTTACGATCGTATCGTTGGAGCTACCCGAATCATCGGAAAAGAGCTAACTACCAGCTAGAAAGCGTTAGGAATTACAAGCGTCGATGCAAGGAAACCCCGAAAATGGGCAATGGTTATTGTTGTTGTTTCTGAACCACTGGTTATGGCGTAAAGTCTGATAAACTGACAGAGGTCAAGATTAAAGTTTACTTCGTATATAAGAACTATAACATATTCTTTTGACTAAGCAAGCAATTTGCTGTACGTATATTGATCATAGACTTGCTTGCGCGCATCAGTGGAAAATATTCTAATGTGTCAGCGCGAGAGGGAAACAACTTTTTATACGCTCTTGCAGTTTCATGTAATATCTTGCCCGTAAAGTTGAATAATTCTGATAAAAAAGAATTATATTATAATGGTGCAAAATATTTAAAAGTGAACATTTCTTTTCTAAATTATCGTAAATATATAAATTAATTATGACAAATTTGTATTAAATTGTCGCTTGATTTGATTTCATTTCAAACTAAAACGATTTTTGTTCCGATTTTTTCAGTGTTTTTGGAACAGCATCGATCCAGCAATTTGATCCAGCAAAAGTTTTTTTTCCAGTTGTTTTTGGAAAATGGTGTGATTTAATTTGAACCAATAATCTTTGTTCCAGTGCGCCTCGCGTTTGCTGTTACTATCAATAAGGCACAAGGCCAGTCGTTGGGAATTTGTGGTGTGAATTTAGAGTATCCAGTGTTTTCACATGGACAACTTTATGTTGCATGTTCACGTGTTGGAAAACCATCTGTTCTCTATGTATTCGCTAATACAAATACAAAAACAAAGAACGTTGTGTACCATACAGCACTTCAATAAAATTGTGTTTTTCAATTCACTTTAAAAAATCTGGGTTTTTCATTTTTTGCTTTTGTTTCAATTTTATTTCCTTAATGCACTACGAAGTGTGCACAGGGTAAGCTATTTCTTATAAAACGTGCATGGTACATAACCCTTAGCAGACTTTGTCAAGCTGGAGAAGCGGAGCGCGCAGCGCGACGGACGAGGGAAGCGTGCCGAGCGAAGAGCGCGCTAGTATTATAATGAAAGCAGTATATATATTCTTGATCAGCATCAACAGCCGAGTCGATTTAGCCACGTCCCTCGTCCGTCCGTTTCTACGCAAACTAGTTCCTTAGTTAAGTTAAGCTATCTGCGTAAAACTTTGCAAATAATCTTCTTCCGAATCGGTCAACTATATCGTATGCAAACAAGAAAGGAAGCTAACTTCGGCACGCCGAAGTTTGTATACCCTTGCATATTTCAATTGCATTAATTATAATCTAACCCTATCTAATTTAAAATGAATTACTTTCATACTCATTTCTTTTTTACAGTTTTACATTTTTTACAATTTTTCATGTAAAGTAGAATGTAATTTTCCTCCACATTTAACGATCGTTTGTATGGCAGCTATATGATATAGTCGTCCAATTTTTATGAAATTTAAAAACGAAGTTATAATATATATACATACATATATATATACTGACAAAGATATAATTTTTTCCTGAAAATTTCCCGACCGTTCCTATGCCACCTATTGATATTGATATTGTAGTCCGGTTTTTATAAAATTAAATCAGAAAATGTTAAATAGTATATAAAGCTCATATCTGCAAACTGTGCAAGTAAAGACAAGATTGTGTCATCCAAAAATATTTACTGATAGGGAAGAACGCTAAATCCTAGGCTCAATTAAGACCAATAAAAAAATTATGCCCTTAAAATACAGGACGAAAAAGTTCATCCTCAAACTGTTCGAAATTAATTTAAGTTATAATGTAAATTATAAATAAGAGGCTGGATTTTGAAAACAAAAATGTTAACGGGTCGGATCCACATTCGGATACTGCTATCTGGAGTAATGAGTCAAATTTTAACATTTTGTTTCGGATGGGTCTCAAAAAGTATCGAGAAACCCAACAAAGTGTTTGATCAAACAAATTTATCACCAACTGTTAATCATGGAAGTGGTTACATGATAGTCTGGATAGCCAGAGTTGAAAAACTTATCATTATTAAAACTATAATGGACTAGCTACTCAAAAGAAATAAAAAAAAAGTATCTCCATTCCTTAATAAATTTTTAGGTGTATTAAGTTACAGAACTAGAACATACCTAAACTTTATTTGCCCACTGCATGTAACGTCGAGAAAATAAATTGGCTTTTAAAAACGGGATGTGTTTAGCCAAGGAAAAACTGGGCCTACGAATTAAAAAAAAAAAATTATATATTATTTTCTACGTCATGATTAAATGATTAATAATATAATTATATTTTAAAATTCCTACTGGCTTTTTCATTGCGCAAATCAACTTGAATCCCGCGCCACATACATCAGAAATGGGCATCATTGACGTCGGGCAGCACTGGGTGATGGGACGAAAAACAAGGGCAGCACTGGACGCCGAGATGTTTCGAGGTTTTAGTGTGCCCAGGTGCTGGCAAAGCGGACATTTGTACGTTATCACCAAAAAATTAGGCGGGCACACGGAAAATGTTCTAATTTGGCAACGATCAATTGCGCGAATAGAATATTAAGAAAAAAATTAATTGGCTGGCACTACAACACTAGCAACAATACGGCCACTTTCAACCAACCCACTTTCCTCGATTCTGCTTTTCTTCGTCATCGAGAAGCTACTTGTTGATCTAGCATCACCTTCTACGCACGCACCGGGCTACCCACGTCATCAAACCTAGAACACATAGCTTAAACTTGCAGGGAAAATGCGCCAATTAAAGGGTAAGGTCAAGGAGACACGGAAGCAGAAGCAGGAGCGCAAACTGGATAATTTGGAGATCCAGGCGAAGATCCGCACCGTGGTGCTCCCAGCGGTTGGAGTCTTGGCGGCCCTTCTGGTGATGTTCGTCTACCTTAAAACACGGCCTGCGGTCCTCGCTTGATCGGAAACGATTGGAGTATTAGCCATAAGTTGTAATGTAAGAGCCACATTTGTGGAGAGTGCAATGCAATTGTTGTTAACTGTGCACACATATAGCTCTAATTGTAAAATAAATATATTTTATTCCGTCCAAAAATAAGCTATTGTTGGCCAAAAAAGGGAAGTAGTGTTGATTAACGTCGTTTCATTGCGGCGCTATCAATTCGTGTCCAATTATTCAAAAAACAGCTGAGCTACTGAACATAAATATGTATTTAAGGTTCGCCACCCCAATCCCCGGATCCGTCCACAAGCAAAACAACCAGTTTTATTTTTATAAAATATTCGTCTATTTCGTCGCCTTTGTGTTTGTTCCATTTCCGTTTCGCTGATAAGTTCGTAGTGCGTATTAAGGGCTGTTAACTGCACAATTTAAAGGTAAAAGAGCAATAAAAGATGGAATTTCACTTATCTGGCGCATCTTTCCAGTCAGTTTACGCAGTTATTAAAACTTATCATCGATTATCTAACCCTCGCGAAAAGAGCGAGAGAGAACCTCAGTGTGCCGTCAGCTGTTGTCAGGCTACCGCTCACACGCTCCCGCGTCTCTTTTGCACATTTCCAACTTTCTCTCAGTAAAAACTCTTACGCTGGCGGGTGCGGGCGACAAAGGCACTTTCAGCTATTCAACAATGCTCAAGTTTCTGGTAAGTACATCTTCTGGCTAGTTCTGGTCAGCACAGCGATCTCCAGTCGTCCAAGGGAAGGCAATTATTGGCAACATATGTGCATGCATACACGCATACATAGATAAGCTAACATCCACATCCGCCTTTGCTTGCATTAAGACGCTTTTTGCGGCGATGACGTTGCTGGCTGTTTGGATAAACAATCTGTTTGCTAGGACGTGTGACACAGAGTTCAGGGTTATATAAGACGCCCTGCCAGCCTCAAAAGTTTAAAAACAAAACAAATCAGCTGCTCATTGGGAATCACGTCGTGTCAAAGGTCAAATTGAAACAGTCGTTGTACAAAGAGAGCCCAAACTAAGCTCACCAAATCAATAGTTTTTATTTAACGTTTAACTGTATGCCAGAATGAAACTCCTCGGGCTTGGGGCAAACATTTTGAGACTCAGGGCTACCGGGCAGAACCGCTCGGCCAACACTTGCTGCCCGGCGGAATTAAAGGAGCCTCAGTCGTGCTGCCCAAAGAAACGATTTTGGACATTCAAGCGCATACTGTCCTTTTCCACGGTCAGCCACAGTCCACAGCCTCACCGCCGAATCCTACCTTTCCTCTGAACATCCTTCGTTACCCGCTTTAATTCGTTCTTCCTTATATTCCAGCTGACGTTTGGCGCCGGGGTCTACACGGGTATCTACGTCTCGCAGAACTATGAGGTGAGCATTATATTGCAGCAGCGTTGCTGCAATTCGCGCACTTCTAATCTCGTCGTTTTATCACATAGGTCCCACGCGTAGACGACCCTCAAAAATTGATGGAGCGAGTCAATGAAAAAATCAAGGAGCTTATGGACCAAACCAAGAAAAAGTAATAGAAATCTGGTAGTTTTTTATATGGGAAGCTGCGTAACTAAATTCAAAATAAATCGTTCGAGCCACTTTAAGAAGTTACAAATTATACAAGCGTAATCACTTATTAGGGGTTCGAATTGCAGTTACATTGCCGCAATGGATCAAATCCACTGTTGCTATCTGGCAGTTTACCATAACTTTTGTTTTTGTATCCACGCAGGGACTTAACCGTCTGTATATGTCTGGGATCGAATCCGTGGAATTGTTGATATTTTTTTTAACATTCAGTTTGATTCTGAATACTATGATATAAAGTTAAGCTTTTCTAAAATTCATTAAAACTTTCACGGATAAAACCTTAAAGTCAAATTAACAAAGGCGAAATTGGATCAACTTTAATGTATTCACTAAATAAACAAACATTTTCTTTGAAATTCTAGGGTTTTTTTAACAACTATGCAAATACCAATTGTTAAGTTAGTTGATAGTTGATTTTTCAGAAAAATATTACCAATTTCTTTAAAGTTAGAGAGTCATTACATAGATAGGCAGTGGCTGTTCGCATTCCCACAAGGTATATATGTATAGCTGCTATACAAAAAAGTTTCGCGGATGCAAATGTATTCTCTTTAATTCTTGTTATGAATATCAATCGTTTAATTGACGAATCCACACTTTTCACAGATCGCTCCCCGAACAACTAGCAGACGACATTAAAAAGGAGGCCAAGAAGTTAATAAAGGACTGACAAGTGCAATGATTGTAATAGCTCTGTTTAAATAAATGTATCTATATTCAAATAAAATTGTGTTACACGAGTAGAACTAAACGAAGGATATCCCTCCGCCGTAATATTCAAGGCGCGTCTGTGGCTGGACAAAGGCCAACCAGTCAGAGGCGTGTGTTGGTAGCAGGCCCATGCTGTGGCACTTGTAGAGGGCCAGTGCCACATTAGCCAGGTTGCCTAGGAAGTAGACTATGCGCTGACCCGTGCCCTGGGCGCCCTCGGCCATCTTCGATGTCACCTGTGTGGTGAACATGGCCTTAATGGGGCGTATCAGCATCATGCCCACCATCATAATGGGAAAAATAGAAATCGAGTTTCCAGACATGTACATAATGAACAGGTTCATAGGTATCTGCGAGGAATCCAAAGGTTAGATCTGAGTTCTCATGTCCAGGTCAAACGCTGTACTCACGTTCTTCAGCGGCCCAAGGGCGAGATCCCACGACTTCTTGATAACCAGGCGCTGATCACGCACCACCTCGGTCTGGTTAACTAGAGCAGAGGGATTGTAGCCCAACGGCGAGGGCATGTCAGCGTTTTTGCTGCACCGAAAATTAGATGAAAAGTGTAAGTACAAATATATGAGGTTCTATTCAATTGCACACTTGACGTTACCTTACGTTGAAGTCCAGAGCCCACTTGTACTTCTTCGAATTTTGCTTTGCGGACATTCTGGAATGTTATTTTATTCAATATATCTGGATATTAAATTAAATAAAATTTTTCACGAAACGAATAGAGCTGGGAAACTATCGATGGTACTATCGAGGTATCGAATTTTCACTTTTCTGACCCACAATCGATAGTTTTTTGTGGCTATCGATGGTGCTTAGCATTTTTCTTATCACTGACATCTGCACCGAACACAAGGCTTGGTTGTGTGATAAGAAAAATGTTAAAAAATTAAAAATAAACAGTTTTCTATGTAAAATGCATTCCTGATTATGGTGGGGGTGGAGCTTGTTAGAGAGTTGGTCTTCCATTTAGTTCGTATATTATAATTTTATACTTTTTATATCAAACGGAAATGATAAAATTCTTATCGCTTATGATAATATTAATAATTCAATTGTTTTTCGTTGAGTTTATAATATAGCAATAAATTTGTAAAATATGATACAAAAAAAACGGCTCGAAACTGCGTTGATTTGTAACATTTTATTAAGATTTTTTACAAAAAACGGTACTCTCGATTGTTTGCTCTCTAAATATCGAACTATCGGACAATTTGTTATAATTTCCAGCTCTAGAAACGAGCATTAATTGGTCGTGGATTAGTGTAGTGAAATGTCGAAATACACTGTTTTAACAGTGTTGCACAATTTCAAAAGGGCAACTGCGAGCAAATGACAACTGTATCGATAACATCGATAAGTCCGTGGCGGATCTTTTTAAACTGCTTCGGAAAAAACACCAGTCCGACAGGTTTCAATTGGTATTTAATTTTTATTTTTAATTACCTATCAAGTAGTACTGTCCTTTTTTTATATGATTTTATTTATATGCATAAATTTTTTTATTTTGCTTGGCCAAGCGACGTCACGAAACGAAAGTGTTAAAAATTAAAAGGTTTTTGTATTTTTAAAGAGCAATTACAATTACAGTTTCGTTTTTCTCATTAATATTACTTTATATTTATAAAATTAAAAGAAAGATATATTGATGAGAGGGCGGGGAGGTTTGGAGGAGGGAGAAGAATAACTTAAAAAGACATTGTTTATACCATATACTTTAGTTTTCTTTTTCTTGTGATTGGTTGGGGGTTTCTCTTTTACTCGTTTTGCATTTAAACATCCAATAATTATGTATGAATTTAAATTAAATTATATAGCGTTCTTTATATGTTGTTTGCAAAAGTTTCGCTTTTGCACGGTACACAATAAACAGTTCAGTATCTTGTTTGGAAATACGGACAGGAGGCGTCCTTTTAAGTTATGCAAAGATGCTGCTGCTCTTATTGTTGGTGTTGTTGCTGCTGTTCTTGTAATTGAAGTAATTACTTATGATGCCGTTCTTTTGATGTTCCTCAGCCACGGTTTCGGATTTATTTGCTGTTGGTGTTTGCTGGTTGTTGCCACTTTCGGCTTCCTTCAAATCATATTGTTGTATTCAAATTGTTGTGGTTTCTATTGTATTTGTAGTGTAATTAGCGATTAGCGATTGGCATTCTTTAACTGATTGGACAACCAGTCGAGCCCCTCGTAGAGCCCATCGCCGCTAGTTGCACACGTCGCCTGAATGTACCAATTGCGGTTTCTGAGTGAGTGCAAGCCGAGCTTGTCGGTGATTTCGGCCGCGTTCATTGCTTGTGGCAGATCCTACAGTAAACATGGGAAAGCATAGATTTAGAATTGGTGAAATGGCATTGATAACAATGAAATTAATGCAAGTGTGCAGGACGACCGTTGTCTTATCAACAGCGCTACATTTTTAACACGCATCCGTTAATCGATCTGGTGGCTATTATGTGGCAGCCTGTGCATAAGCCTACCTGTTTGTTAGCGAAGATTAGTAAGACTGCATCCCTCAGCTCATCCTCCGCCAGCATACGCATCAACTCCTCTCTCGCTTCTCCAATACGTTCTCGATCATTGCTGTCAACGACGAAGATAAGACCCTACAAAAAACCATAAGTAACCGTTAATCAAACCGTCCAATTGTCGCTTAACAAGAGTTGGTTCTATGAACGAAATTCAGTCCCGTCTTGAAACAAAATAAACTTTGAATAATCACAATGTTACTCATTACAAGTTGTTAACATCATTATAAATCGCTTGGGGTCTTTTAAGGCAGCTACTGCAGCCACTTACTTGTGTATTCTGGAAGTAGTGCCTCCACAGGGGACGAATTTTGTCTTGGCCGCCTACATCCCACACTGTAAAGCTAATATTCTTGTATTCTACAGTCTCCACATTGAAACCTGCAGGGGAAAACAGAAACACACAAAAATATATGAGACTCCACTTTGAGATAGGAGACGAACGCTGCACCACCACACCAATCACGTTCACTCACCAATGGTAGGTATCGTTGTAACAATTTCGCCTAATTTGAGTTTGTACAGAATTGTGGTTTTACCAGCGGCATCCAAACCGACCATCAATATTCTCATTTCCTTTTTGCCGAAGAGGCCTTTGAATAAGTTAGCAAATACATTTCCCATTGCGGCTGCTGTTGTCTTTCAGATGCTCAGGAGATGGAAGTCGGATCTCAGATGTGCCTGCTTTGCTGCTAGACTGACTGGCTGGAATTATTTTTAACAAGTTCAAATCCGAGTTTCTGCCGTACCGATTGAACTATGCACACTCCGGACTTATGTGCTTAGGACCAGTAGAATCTGAAAGAAACCGAACAAAAAGAAGGGTTACAGTCGCGAATTATTTTGTAGCATATGGATCAGGCTCAGTTCTACGTAAATAAGGTGTGACAAGAATATCAAAGGTGTTTGATGTTCCGATTGTTGTTTGGGATTGCATGGATCTAACGTCGGCTTTGCTTGCCTTTCGCGATCGCTGATGACGACTCCGACTCCGACTCTGACGTGTTGGTAGTCATCACAGCTGAGTCACAGTGCAAACCGGAAAACATATGATAAATCGAAAGAAGCTAACGAAATATTGCTTTATTTAATGCAATAGTCCGCTCCTCTTTCTTTTTTTATTTAAAGAGATTTAACGAGCTAGACTGAAAGCTATTCGGAAAAGTTGTTTATGTAATTAATTGCTAACTGGTTAACCGTAATGCGGGGAGGATGTGTGCGAGCTATTGTGCTTAGTGCTCAGCTCGCTTTAGACTGATAAGATATCGATTTATAGTATATAGCGGTGACGATGTGCTGCGTCCACCACTCCCCCGCGGCTCCATTCAAGAAACGTGCGGCCCGAGAAGCGCTTAGGCGAGCGATATAGGCAGCATACAGGTGTAGAAACCTACTGATTTCAGCGGGGCGGGGCGAGTGGGATTCGAATTCTGCAGTGAGTCAGCGCTCAAAATTGCCAGTAGGTTCCAATTTGGAGCCTGCCTGCTTTTAGATTTTATCGGAAGAAAAGAGGAAGCCCCCGCCCCACACCCGTTATAAATACGCCGCCGCTAGCAGCAGGCAAATCGTAGGTAAAGCGTTGCCAACGAAACATAATGCGCAAATGAAGAGACAACAATTAATCCATAGCCAATTTTGATATCCCCTGCATTGGAGGACGACAGTTTTCATTAGAGAGGTGATAGTTTGGCTGGCGACAGCCGAAAACTACACGTAGCTACTTTTATTTGCCAAGCTGCTGCGAGGGAAGCGGAGCAATCACACCAACACACAAACACCCTCCGCACGCACACACCCACAGTAACAGCCGTCTAGAGTTGCCCACTACATCAAGCCGCGGATCCAAGAGGCCACTAAGATGGCCTGTCGCAATAATTAGGACCACGACTCAAAACTGATGCCAGTCTGTGGCTCATCGTGGCAAACACTCTTGGCCCATATATTGCGCTTTTAACTGACCCCAGATTCCGATCGGACAACTGCTATACGTGGTTTGCGTGTGTCTGTGTGAGTGACGTATGCTTTTTTTCTCCCTTCCAGGTTGATGAAATGCAAGGGCGGCTGAGCCTTGTTTTGTCAAAATTAGGAAAATCTTGATTACAATTAATAGAGAATCTACGAACGAGAGATACGATGCGATTTGTTCAACAACACTTTTTTATATTCACTGACTAATTGAGCTTCTTTTCTAAATTTTTCTTTGATTAAATTTTCTCTGCTACCAAACACACCACACACCGAATTGCGAAGAGAAAGATAATGAAGAAAAACTATCGATAGCGATAGTCGATTAACACTCCCTTTTTGGAATCATGTTCTCATAATTATAACTAATTATATAGGCCATACAATAACATTTAGTTGCGAAAAGAGCATATCAATGCAAACAAAAACGGGGGTATAAATTACGTTTGATCTTAAAATGGAAAAACCCAAACGATGACGATACATTTCGGAAATTTTCAACACTGAAACTGACACTATTCCCCACAGTCACCGTCGCTAGTGTGCGCCTATGTGCACACCAATACAAACACGTAAAATTCGTCCACATTGCTGCGGAACAAGCTCCTACAAACGCTCATTGATTTTAGCCCTTGATTTCTCTTGAAGGCATATACGCACCTAGTACCTCAATCAGCTACACACGTGTTTGAGCGGAAATTTTTAAAATTTCTGCTTGGAAATGTCGAAAATCACAGAGCAAAATAAAACTTGACCGTTAAGAAAACTGCAATCTCACCACCGTAAACGTTGCCGATAGAGATGAGCGCAGGCACCGTTTTATCGGCCATTAGCTAGAGAGGGATAGCCGTAGTTTGCGTCGTGTGGTGAAAAATGAAATGCTGCCACGTCTCGAGCTCGAGACTAAAAGAGTGGCAGCGCTGGTTGTTGGAGACACAGGAGCACATGGCGCTGCCAGACTTTTCGTCTCCAGCGTTGGCAGTCTGTTCCTATTTGGATTTATTTTTGAACGAAATAATTGAATTATTATCCAATCGAGTTAAAGTCAGCTGGTTCATTTTTCTCTGTTCTTGTTTTATGTGCGGTTTTTCGTTTACAACATTTTTTTGTGGAACTTAGCTTTGGATGCTTAACTGAGAAAATAGTTAAGTTGTCGTCACTAGCCAGTAGAAACCAGCCACAGTGCTGCCAGAATATCGAAGCAAAATTTGCTAGATTTTAAAAATGACAAAATAAATTTTAAGCATTTAAAATGTTTCATTCTAAATAACTATGCTTGACCCAGATAAAAACTTTAATCCTAACCCAGTAGTAAATTTTCTCGTATTCTTTTATTTATTTTCTATCGCGACTATTTACATTATTCTTTTTAAGTTTTTTGTGTTATTTTTTTAATCTTTATCTCCGCTTGATTTAAAGATAGAACTTAAATTGTTTTCCCAATAAATATTGTTAATTTATTCTCATTTTAGGGGCCCGCTGGCTATTACGTTTCAGTCAATCTCGATAATCTGATTTCAAAAATTCAATTGGGATTTTTTCTGTATCGCAATGGCTATGGCAGGTGGTAAGATAATTAAAAAATATTACAAAATTAATTTTGTACACGACTTTATATGACATTTACAGTGCATAAACTGATTGACCTTTTCAAATTATTTTATATGTGATAAGTGAAAATAAAGAATTGGTAGACTTTGGAATTATCAATTAACAAATTTGTAACTTTTTTAAGTTGCTGGATCTAGCAAATAAATGGCTAACGTTGCAGCACTGCCGGCATGATGCGTTACCCGAAATCGCCGTTTATAGGAAATCCTGGGCTGGAAGAAGAAATCCTGAAAACAAATGTAAATATTGTGCGCAAAGCAAAACTGCTTCTTAAAACTGTTAAACTGTGATGGTTCGTCTAGTCCGCCGGCCTTACTCCGCTTCTCGAATGGTTGTGTCTGACGCCTCGGGTCACCACGTACAGGGTAAACACGCGCCGCACCTGCGTCGAAGAATGCCGGCGAACGTTTGTGGAAAAACTGGCATCTATCTACGGCCCAAAGGCTCCAAGGGTATACGCACTGAGCAAGCTGAAGGAAGTGTTATGCATAGACCCATTGGACTCCTCGACGAACCTACAAAATATCCCTCCCGATCCAAGCCTTAGGGAGGTTATTGTGGACACCACCTGCGGAGCTGCTCTTCTGCGAGGAGCCCATATATACGCCCCCGGTGTCCTCGCCATGGAGTCAAACACTCAGCTCAATGAAATGGTTAACGTCTTTGCAGATTTGTCTGGAAAATGCAAGCGAGGGTCAACCGCGCGCTATGACAGCTCCAAAAAGATCTTCGTGGGGCAGGGCAGGACTCTGATGCAGCGATACCAGCTTTTTAACAACAGTGACAAGCCCCCAACTGGCGTCGCCGTCGAGATGCAGTCGAATGTCAGTGGTGTACCCGCTCTAGGGGATCTGAGCAGTCCTGACATCCTTCTGCAAAACCTGCCGTCCATTGTTTGCGTTCATGTACTGGCTCCGCAGCCCGGCGAACGCGTCTTGGACATGTGCGCGGCACCCGGCAATAAAACATCCCACATAGCCGAGATGATGAACGACAGCGGTTCTGTCGTAGCCTTAGACAGCTCGGCGAGCCGTGTGCGCAGCATGCGACCTAAGTTGTGCAACTACCGAAGCATTACGACACACGTGTTTGATTCAACAAAGGCAGTAGCCGGAGCCGGAGACCTTTTACCGACACCCAGTACAATCACCGAGCCGCCATTTCCTAGCGGCAGCTTCGACCGGGTCCTGTTGGACGCCCCCTGCAGTGGCTTGGGCAATCGGCCCCAGCTGTCTAGCAACATTAAGCGGCTGAAGGTACTGCAGTCCTATCCTCATGTCCAGCGCCGTTTGTTCGCACAGGCGGTCGAGCTCCTGCGTCCAGGCGGTATTCTCGTCTACAGCACATGCACCGTCACGGAGGCAGAGTGCGAGTGCATAGTGGCATGGGCACTGAAGAAATTTCCGGGAATAAGATTGGTGGATGCAACACCACGCTGGGGGGGTTCTGGACTGTCACTCCCCGATTTGGACGAATCGAAGTCGCGGTTGCTGCAACGGTTCGGACCCGGACGCTGTGAAGGAGATGGTTTCGAAACCGTGGGCTTTTTCATTGCCAAGTTTCAGAAAGTTTGATGACAAGTTGATTGCTGTATTCATTCGTTTTATTCGATTTATTATAGTTTTCTACTCAAGCAACTCCGGTAATGGGGCTTCTTGAGATTGATTTTTAATAAATGTCGATGCTTTTTTGTAAGATCTACGCGTATATGTATGTGTATGAAAGATCCGTATGATTCAAAATAAGTCTCGTACGGACCCTTTTAAGAAAGATGAACCGCTCCATGCTCTTTTGTGACAATCGGTTCTCGCTCAACGGCGATTTTTTTTTAACGAATAGCTTTCTTTAAGTTGTTGTTAAGAGACGTATAAAAAAAAAACAAACTAAAATTTAGATGGAAGTATCGCAAGCGCAAGCGCGCATGGTTCCGTCGGATCCGCGGGAATTAGCTTTGCGCGAAATCCGTTGTATTTCCAATTTGCAGCTATGAATGAAGCAAATCGGAATATGGAAACTGGCAAGTATGATTTAGAGAATTAAACATACATATAAATATTTGTTAGCTTTAAATTACTTAAATAATTTACAATTCATGTCTATTTGAAATATTAGTTAAATCCACGTTGGTTTATCTTTCCTTAATTGTTAATTTGAAAATTGCAAGCCCGCATTGTTCTTACAACATTGAACTATTGACATTGTTACTTTAATTTATTATAATTCCTTAACTTATGAATTGTTTTTCTCTTTTTTTTTTTTTTGTATTTATTATTCGTTATTCGCATAACGCAGCCGATTTCAAAGCAGGAGAACCGTTCATATGCCTTCCCCATGATTGACGTGCATTTAGGGTTTCACATACTCCTATCATTTATTTAGCCCGATTTGCCTCCAACACAATTTCTCGTTCGGCTAGAAGGGCGACTCTGTAATCTCTAATATACTCAACTACCAGAACGATCCGGGTTGCGGTATAGAGTATGTTACTTAGTCTAAGCTAAACTGAAGGTGGGACTATTGACCCAACAACAGCCAAGTGTCTTCAATGTTATCCACTTAAAGTATAGTAATCGCCTAGAGCTATTCATATATTAACATATCTTTACGTCGGGATGTTAAGCGTCTTGAACTGTTCCTCGTGCATTTCAGTCATCATAAAAGTGCCGTCCTGTAGCAGCAAAACGACGCGACGGGTGCCACCTGCAAATAGTATGTAAATTTATTTTTTAAGTAAGACACTGTTGTAACGTATTTTATATTCTGAACTCACCGGGTGACGGGAGGTCCGCCTGGACCACTTCTGCTGGTATCTGAGCTTCCGTGCCATCGCTATCGGAAGTTGTTATATGAATCTGGGCCGTAGTCGGTGTTCCTGTGCCCGTGGCAGATGCCTCTGCATGCTGTGCGCCGCCGGCCGGGTGCTGGCCCGTTCCCCCCTCTGCCATAGACACAAGAATCTGTTCGTCTGCTGCTGCTCCCGCCGCTCCGTGCGCTTCAACCTGTTCGCCGGACTGCACGGCCTCGGCCACCGCATGGTCTAAAGAGAGGACGTCCTGGTCGTCCCCTTCAGCGGCGGCAACATAAGCAAACTGTTGCTCGCCATCCGGACCCTGGGTCACCAGTATGGTCTGGCCCTCCGCATTTTTCCCGGCCACTTGGTATACCGTGCCGTCCTCGCCCCGTACCAGTAAAGCCGATCCATCTTCATTAGTAAGAACTGATTGGTCTCCCAAAAGCGCCTGAGCCGCGGCCTCCAACTGTTCACGCTGTTGCTCCTGCTGCCCTTCCTGCTCCATTTGAAGCTGGGTTTCCTCCTGGCCAATTAGCTTTCCGGTAATTGGGCACAGTTGAGCCTGGTGCTGTTGCACTTCCTCCTCTATCTCCATCTGAAGTGGTGTCGGCTGGATGTTTGCTTTTGGAGCTAACCTCTGACGGCCTGCGGACACTTTCTGCATTTGCGCCTGAGAGGACTGCTGTTGTTGGGCCTGCACTTGCCGCTGCTGTCGGGCCTGGGCAGCACGCTGTGCTATCATCTCCTCCCGAGTGACCACTTTTCGCGTAACTTTCAGATCACCAGACTTGGAAAGTTGAAGGATCTTTTGTTCTGGAGTCACTGCCTTGCCACCCTGCTGCGTTGCCACCTGTTGCTGTTGTCTTTGCTGAGGGGTACCAGCGCGCGCTAGGATCCGGCCGCCTGGATGCGCCCGGGCTGGTGTCAGCTGTTGGTTTTGTCGCACCTGTGGAGTACCGCCCACGCCAGGCCTGCGGTGGAGCGCCGTCCCTGCAGGCCCCTGGCCCGGGGTTCGCAGCACCTGCTGACGCTGACCTACGGTAATTGGCGAATTTGTTGGCCGAGCAACGGGCAGGCGCTTGGTAATACCTCCGCTCACAGGCAGGGAGCTAATCTTCTGAGGCAACTGTGGGGCGGCAGGCGAGGCAGGAGCGAGCGGAGTCTCCGCATTATCCACCCGAAAAACTCCTCTTGTGTTGCTGGCCACCTCAGAGCGCGATAGGTAACGTACAGGACACTCAGCTTTCTCTTTTTTCTAAAGCGGGAAAGAGAGATCATTTGTAAGTTGCTGCTTCTCAGAAAAATGATTGTCACTATTTACCAGTTGGAGCGTATTGGGCATCTCGGGCTTGCGAAACATCCCAGAACTAGTGCTGTCTTCTGTGTAGATAATTTCACCCATCTTTTGCTCAGTGACGGACGCGTTGACGACGGTTGAGTTGCCATTGATTTTAGTTTGTTGCTTTTCCGTGGGCTGAACTCTTGGCTTGTTCAACTGCACGGAGCTTCCTCCGTTTTTTAAACGCTTCACAGTGTGCGAGGGTAAGTCCTCCTCGAGGTCCTCAAGCTCCAACGAGTCGTTCAGCCCACTTCCCTCCAAGCTAGAGTCTGTATGGTCGAGCTTACGCTTTCCTCCACTTGGTCCAGTTGCCGGGGGCCATTCTTGTTCAGTTGCCGATTCATCATCATTTGCTGAGGATGGAGAAGTGGAGCCATCACCACCCCCAGTTTCACTGACCCACTGCTTAAAGGAGTCCATGGCCTTTGTTTTAGAAGTGCGCGAGGGACGCGAAGTTGGCGATATATGAGTTGGAGCTGGAGCTGGACTTAAGGGAGCAGGAGTATCCGATTTTGAGGATGCACCAGGCGTTTGCAAGCGTTTCAAAGCATCGAGACCCTTCTCTCTTGTAAGTTTCTGGCGTGCCAATTGCTTTTCGAACATTTGCAGAAAGTAAGGAACTCGCTCAAGATTGGCCATAACCTCCCAGGTGTTTTCGTGATGCGAGCGATCCACCCACTTTACCAAATACTCGTGAGTCTTGCGACGGGGATTGAACCGCTTGGCAACTATCTTCTCCACAGGTTCTTCTGTGCGCTGCTCAGTCTTGGAATCGATTCGAATGGCAATCCGGTTATTTGGCTTGACTGCACCGCTAGAAGGCCCTGATGGAAGGATTGGCGTTGGCGTCCCCGGCTTCGACTTGGGACGTTCGTTTTCCGTGTCCTTCAGCTGATTAGCTAATGTTGGCAGCTTGCCGGAAGGCGACTCTGGAATTGTACATAAATGCAATGTTCAATTAAATCTAATTAAAGGATTTTATTCCATGGTATTCTTTTATTACTTTTGGCGGGGGATATGCTCGTATTTTTGTTGCTATTGGAGGTGTTGTTGTTGTTGGGATTGACGACAGTCTTGGTAATGCGCACTGGCATATCCTGGAGCTGTCCGTGAGCAATTTTTCCGAAGGACTGAATCGTTTTTCCGGCCACGATCCACGGCTCGCGAACGCTCTCCTCCAACTTGACCCAGTGCTGATACAGGGCCCAGGAGTTTCCAGAGTTAGCTTCCTTCCGTAGGTGTTGTTGCGTGGCCTTCCATAGTGTGAAAGCCCAGATGGTCGGCTTAGTGTCAATAGACTCCTTCATGTTGGCGTTCTCCTTCTCGCAGGCGTCCTCCTTGTGCGCCTGGAATTCCTCAACAAAGTTGTAGGCTCTCAAGCAGCGTCCACACACCAGGACGTCCATGTTGGCCAGGTCTTCCTGTGCAGCTGAAGGGCAACAAAATGTACACTATGTTGGACTCCTATATTTTTCGCCACACTCACCTCTGATTATGTTTGCGTGTTTGCCAATCTCCGTCGGTGCAATCTCCTGTGCCAACATTATACACGACACCAGCGCCTAATCCACTGTGGATTTAATTGAGAAATATAGGATGAGCGTTTCTGTCTTGCCTGTTTCTCCCTGGCTTTCCATTTCAAAATACTCTACAGCCCAAAAAAAAAGTACAGTGCCGTGGTGTGTTCGCAATAACTTGAACCTAGTGGCAGCTTCGTTGTCTGCGGTGTGTGCCCAGCGTGGTGAATTCCCCACACATCTGCAACGGCCGCTGCAGCGGCATATTAATGGCAAGAATAATAATAAAGCACAAAATAAAGCAATTAAACAAAAAAAAGGGAACTAATCACAAAGCGTCTTAAGGGGCGAGATAGATCATGAGCCAAGCACTTATCTAAATAACTAAATATTTTCATCTATTAATTTAATTATTTATTATTACTACGCCACATTTTATTATACAAATTTATACTGAGAATCGGTAGCTCGTTGCGAGTAAACTTTTTAAAAAGAATAGTATAATATATTACAAGACTTTTAAAATATTAAATATTTTCTGGTGCCCGCTTAAACCTGTATATAACCACCACAAAAGTCTCGATCCTAATTTTCACACAGAAACAACATTATTCACTGAACTACACCGCTTTGAACACGCACCCTTCATAAACAAGTCCTCGTAAAAAACAATATAATATTCTTTCTAAGTAATTGTTTTTAATTTAACTGTTTTTTGATTCTTCAACACGCGCAGAGGTGCCGCTATTGCTAACAATTGTACGCGCGAACTCTGAATGCCAAAAGCAAATTCGTTCGACAGCACAAAAATCGGCCAGTGATGATTTGGTTTCAGCTAGCCCGACATTTGTGTGCGCTTTCTTCATACGTGCTAAATATATATAACACACATTTGGAGCCTATCGGCAGGAAAATATTTTTAGCTACTTTTTGACTCGCAAGCCTTACCTAAACCCTGTGTTTGTAGGAACTGTTTCACGTAAATCAAGAATTTATTAAGTGATTATTTAACTTAAATGCCCGGATTCTGAGTGTAGCGTAATTTTTCGTTCGCCCGCGTGGCGGTGCACTTTGTAAGCCAATCACAGGCCGTGGTGAGAACCCTTAGCGATGTGGTAACTTTGCGCGCGAAAACATAAAACCAAAAAGTATTTCAGATATAGATATTAGTACAGTGAAAATATATAGGCATAAAATATGAGTACATATTTATTTATACATAAAGTTTAACAACAATTTGCTTGTTTTGAGTATTAAGTATTTTATTAATCTGGCAACCTTGTCATTTAAATATTCTCTGCTTTGGTGTGTACACACTTTTCAATTGCCGGTGCCTTTTATTAACAAATTGTTTAGCTTAGAAATAAGCATTTTAAGTAACAGAAGCGCAAAATGGCCGAAGAAGAGCACGAAGACCAGAAGGAGTACCGATGGGAAACGGGTTACGAGAAAACATGGTGAGCGCAGACTACCGCGGTGCGACCTCGTTCCAACTAACTTTTGGAGATTTTAGGGAAGCCATCAAGGACGATGAGGACGGTTTGCTGGATGGAGCTATCGCGGAGATCATCCAGAAGGCCAAGCGCCAGCGGCTGGCACAGAAGGCTAAGCAAAACCGGCTGGGCATGATGCGCCACCTATTTATAGTGCTAGACTGCTCCGAGTCCATGAGTGTGCCGGACCTAAAGCCCACTCGGTTGCGCTGTACCGTCAAGCTGCTGGAGGTGTTCATCGAAGAGTTCTTCGACCAGAACCCTATCAGTCAGCTCGGTATTATCGCGCTCAAGGCGAAGCGGGCCGAAAAGGTAACGGACCTCACCGGAACCTCGCGCGTACACCTTAAGGCGTTGGAAAGGTTAGTGGACGGAAATGGCAATTCATAACAGAAAAAATAAAATACGCTTTATTTCAGCTTGGCTAACGTCTCCCTGACCAGCGAGCCTTCACTCCAGAACGGCTTGGATTTGGCGTTAAAAACGCTTAAGGTCGTTCCCCCACATGCGTCGCGAGAGATCGTCGTCATCCTTGGCTCCCTAACTACCTGCGATCCCGTGGATATAAATCTCACCATCGACGAGCTGAAAAAAGAGGGGATACGGTGCTCTGTCATCTCGTTGTCGGCGGAAATCCGCGTTGCCCGCTACCTTACTCAGCAAACGATGGGCACATTCGGTGCTGTGCTGGATGACGCCCACTTCAGGGATCAGCTGATGTCACAGGTGGATCCCCCACCCGCAGCAAAGACTCAGCACAATTCCCTCATACGTATGGGCTTCCCGCACACCAAAAGCGAGGTGGAGGGCAAGGACGCCCCACTGTCCATGTGCATGTGCCACATAGAGAACCTGGAGGAGCCCAGTGAACTTTCCACCACTGGCCACCACTGTCCGCAGTGTAACAGCAAGTACTGCGAACTGCCGGTGGAATGCCAGTCCTGTGGCCTGACCCTAGTCTCAGCGCCGCACCTCGCTCGATCATACCATCATTTGTTCCCAGTGCCTAACTTTGAGGAGTTGCCATTTGAGTCAATGCCGGCGTTGGCAGGTTCTTCGGATCACGACCGCGACGGTGGCATCAGAGACTGCTATGCTTGTGCCAAGGCCCTCGGACCTGTCGTTGACAAAATCGTCTTCAAGTGCAGTTTTTGCAAGCAGTTCTTCTGCTCCGACTGCGACATTTTTATCCATGAGACCCTGCACGCCTGCGTCGGCTGCAATACAATTCCGGGCGTAGACGGCCTGATCTACCAGCAGAGCACCAAATCCGGAGAGGACGATGCGCATCCGGGTAGCTCCAAGCAGCGCGGCCAGTTCGGCATTTAACTGCACCCTACGCTGTGCACTGACTAGCTGTATACACATAGATATTAAAAACGCCAAATTACGCTTAGAAACCGAATCAGTTCAATTCATTCCGGTGCTTGTGAGTTGTATCAATTTAGATACGGTGATGTGCTTAATAATTGCGAAGGTGAGCGGAGTATTATTACTATAGCTGTTGTCGCTGATGTCTGATTGTCTTGCCCGCTTCCAAACTGCGCATTCGTTCATTGGGATCTCAGTGCCCTATCGATGCCAGCTTATGTCTAAAGCTCACTTGAGTTCGCAGTAAGCGCTTGCCGCATTCGGTCGGTGATTTTTGTAGTTCCGACTCGATCTCAAAGATCTCGAGTTCTCTGTTCCTTGTCGTCGACGGTCTTGCTGGTGTGCAAAATTCAAAGAGCAAGCCAGCAGCGAGAGATCACTTCACTTCGTTTTGGAACAGGCTAGAGTAGGTACTCCATAAAGACTACGGATCAAAATAACGCTGCTTTAAACTAGTATTAAACTAGTTTGAGCCCAGCTAAACTGCTACTGATATTAATGAGTTTATGGGATGTTAACAATTTAACTGCAGAGTTTGGAAGCCCCATAAATCACAGCATGCATTGGTATTAAATATATAAATACATATCTTTATTATGTATGTATTTGAGAACATTACAAGATACTTGATCTGCTGATCATTTAACTTTAGTTTTGAGATATGGGCACTTTTGTACGCATTCAAACTGGAAAAAACATGTTCCAAGACTTTATTTTAATTTTACAAAATTTGAAACTTATAGCTCTTGGTAAGCTCTATAATTGGTACTAAGATCGTACTAAAAAAACAGAAGTCATTTTTTTAAAACCCCGTTCAAGCACTGATTTCAGCGAAACCTGATGCTAGATTTTTGTGCAATTCATTTTAATGTATTATACATAATGATGGCTTAAATTTATTTTTAGCTTGAGCTTAAAATATTAAGTAGTTTTTGTATACCCTTGCAGGGTATTTTTCTTCAGTCAGAAATTTGCAACGCAGTAAAGGAGTCATCTCGGACCCTATAAAGTATATATATTCTTCATCAGCATCAACAGCCAAGTCGATCTATCCATGTCCGTCTGTCCGTCTGTCCGTTTCTACGCAAACTAGTCCCTCAGTTTTAAAGCTATCTGAATGAAACTTTGCAGATAGTCTTCTATTTACTCTCACTCGTACGGGCCAGATCGGATGACTATATCATATAGCTGCCATACAAACAATCCGTAAATTTGTTGAAAAAAATTATAACTTCACTGTTTTTTAACATATCTTGATTAACTTTTGGTTATATATAGCTTACATAATAATATTATTATTAATTATGCCAGTTTTCAACATAACTTCTACGTTTAGATACAAGCATTCTATATTATTTCAGAATTTTGTTTTAAATTACATTAAAATCGGACGACTATATCATATAGCTACCATACGAACGATCGGTAAATGTGAAGGTAATTTACATTTTACTTAACATGTAAAAATGTAAAACTGTAAAAATAAAATTCATTTTAAAATAGAAAGGGTTAGATTATAATTAATGCAATTAAAATCAGAAAGGGTATACAAACTTCGATGTGCCGAAGTTAGTTTTCTTTTTTGTTTTAAATTGAATGTTGCATGTTGTTTTTTGACAATGTATTGTATTTAAATACATTAGAAGATCATATATCCATTATATTTCGGCTTTTTCCATTCTTAAAGTGATGTTAGGAAACCAAAGTTAAAGCATAATGCCTTTGTTTTAGGTGTTTTTATCAAAACAAAACATGCTCCTCTTTAAGATGTTTTTGCATGCGAATATTTTGAAATCTTTTTTAGAATACGTTGAATACTTTCAATTTTGTTCTAGTGGAACATTTCCTAAAGTTACTTTGTTGATAATGTAATTTTAGAGAACTTTTAAGTTTTTGGCCGTGGTTGTTGTTTCCAGAGAATGACCCATATGCAAGATATAAGCAAACATAAGTATCCTCGTTTGTCAATTCTTTAGCAATACGAATATTGTTCATATTTTAAAGTCAGACAAAAAATATCTTACCTACATCTAGTTTTAAGGAGAAAATGTAAGTTTTAAAACAAATTTTAAGGTTTGCGATGATGTAACATATTGAAATTAATCAAAGGAATAAGACAGCACATTTTGTTTAAATAAAAGACAGCTACTTTCCATTTTTTTTGTTTACAAAAAATATGGTATTATGCTTGTTAAAAGTGTGAATGCTACTTTCAAATGCTTTGATTCATTGTCTAATAACTTACAAAATGGACTGCAATTTGTTTAATAGAAAATTTGTTTACAAAAATAAAATTAAAAAAAAATATATATATATATTTTAGGTTGAACTAGCTATAACTCTTTTATTAGGAGTTTTCCGGAGGAGACAGATGTTTTATTTTCGTTTTATTCTACCCTCATGCAGCTGCTTAAAAAATGTTCGTTCATTGACGTCGGTTTAGAATGCAAATCACAGTCAAACGAAAGTCAGACAGTTTAAATGATCCCGTTAATTACTGACTAGCCCAGCAGCATGTACGAGTGTAAGCTTACATTCATTTTAGACCTAGTGTGGGGCTACTTGTATGCAATGTATGCAATATAAAGACGTTTCCGCATCGCGTACCGTGTGCACAAAAAGCTGAAAATCGAAATGTGAAAGTAGAATGAATCTGATAATAAATATGTACGTGTGTGTTTTGAGTCGAAATGTGCTTACATACATGTATGTACGAAATTGGTGCCAATTAAAGATGAATTTTGTTTTGGGGCCCAACTTAGGTAGAAAGAATACAATAGCTTTTGTTGGGATAGCTGCCGAGGCAATTTCCTTTTGCAAAATACATTCATCGGCTGAGCGAAGCGAAATATTAGGCGGAAACAGCGTTAAAATTTGTGGCTAAGGGAAAGAAAGTGTGCAGGGGATGAGACGGGGAGCTAGACTTTGAAGATGAATAGTTTATGCGGCTAATCACTTGTTAAGTTACATATTTTTGGATGCTTGTTCTTCCTTGAGGAGGCCGAATCAAGATGCATAATTTTCCAAGTATGCTTTTGGCAACGCAATTTTCGTTGTTTGAAACTTCTTTGGCGAATCTTTGATTAAAACGAAAGGCTTGCTGGATTCAAATATAATTATGTCTGGAAATCGAGTTGAAGTGATGAGTTTTCTGGCAGTAGCAGTGCAGGCCAAAATAAATTCAAAAGATATTAATGCGTGAAACGGAAGGCCTGTAAGATTCATTAGCACTGTAATTATTTTTTGTGGGCTGGGCGCGCTCTGATATCGAGCCCATTTTGCTTTGGTTTATTTAAAGTAACACATTGCTAAATGGACTGCCGAAAGGGTGTTGAGTGAGGTTTATTAGCACGTTCGAGTGAAAATTAAATTCCGGTTCATTAATTGCTTCCTAATTCAATTAATGTTAGCAAAGCAAAAAAATGTTTAATTATTTGCTAACAGATTAATTCTTTGTCGTCTTAACTAAAACTGAATGAAAGTAAATTAATAGTTTCCAATATAGAGATACTTAATTTCGACAAATTAACAAATGCTTTTTCAAGTGCAATTATTATTATTAAAATGTTTAAAGTGTTAATTTTGTAATGTTGCTAATACAAATCCCCAGACGCGTTCTCGACCCATGCTTGCACGAACATTTTTAAAAGGGCAATTTTTCATCGAGACTTTGCTGAAGCGAACTTGGTTGGTTGCAGTATGCGGCGGCACGTGACAGCCTTAACCTGTTTTCCATGGAGCGTGGCCGGCCGCACTAGGGAACTCCCGCCTCTTGGCGGAATCCCCGCTACTCTGTTGTACTTGACTTGTACGAATTATGCAGCTGGCAAATAGAGGCTGATCAATTAAATGTAACTTTCATAAAAAAGGCCCTAGAGCTATAAATAAATGAATACTGCTTTGCTAAAATAAATAAATATTTTGTTAATTAGGTTGTGTAACTATAATTACCGAAGATCACATTGTGTTGCTATTATTATGTGCTATATTTTGAGAGCTCAATGTTAACAATATTTAATGGCTTGATGAATGTCTACTGTACTGTCTCGTTCCCTTCTCCTCCGATCATCGGCCCTCTGCTTTATTTGTTTGCTATCACAATTTACGGTTCAGGTGTGCGTCTTCAGTTTACTTCGTCTTGAGCTTAATACAGGTCGCTGAGCGATCGGGAACGAGAGTTCAATTAATTAGTGTGGTTTTTTGTTCCTTAACTCGTATCAGCGTACAGTATAAAATAAAAGTGCGGATAATTTACGCGAAGTATTTCGATTAAAGTGTCGTCTCGTGCGTGTCGTTTTTTGGAATCTTAATCCGAGTTGCTTCCCATCGCCCAAAAGTTATATATGTACATATTGGACCTGAAACCCAGAAAGTTTTACTAAAACGGTAATTCCGCTTTCGTTTGTCTCATTTCTCCATTGTTCTGAACTTTTATTGCGGTTTTTTTGTTTGTTTGGTTTTTATTTGTATATGTATGTATAAGTATTACGCGAGAAGCTTTCTCATATTAATAGTTCTTAAAAATCAACTAGTACAAGTACATTTATACATAAATGTTTCATACGAAAGGGAACTAACTTGGGAAAGCCGAAATTCTATACCCTTTGACTCAAGCTATAGCTTAAGCTCAAGCTATATCCGTATATGCTTGAAAACAGCGAAAATTTGTCGTTCTTCGTAATATATTCGTCGTATTTTCATAAAATCCAACCGTAATTCTAAAGTCATTTTTAATGGCCATATCTCAGAGAAGGAGGAAGAGCAAGGAAGTTCAAATTGTTGTGTATTGTATTGTATTTAAAAA
This sequence comes from Drosophila punjabiensis, assembly GCA_008042585.1. NCBI lineage: Eukaryota > Metazoa > Arthropoda > Insecta > Diptera > Drosophilidae > Drosophila > Drosophila punjabiensis. Next base: position 27,672 of record VNJR01010993.1, read on the forward strand.
AATATGGTTACATATGTTTGTATATTATAACTGTTGATGCTGACCAGGAATACATGTATGTATGTACTTCATAGGCTCGAGTGGCGCTCTCACTGTGTTGCCTGATTTTGACTTATATTATAATACCCCTAGCAAGGGTATACAAATAAATTAAAACTTCAAAAGTATATTGGTAATCAAAAATTTCATATTCACTTAAATATGTACGAATTAGTATTTGACAAGTATACATATTATGTATGTTATTCATTGGCTGGTAGCATATAACTAATTATTTTTGTGACTGATCATGTCCCGTAGAAGAGTTCAAAGGTATTTATGTAAGACCAATAATGACCAAAATAATAGGGAAAAGAAAATCTACTTCGGCATCCAAAGTACCCGTAAGTATAGAAGCAATAAACATTATATTTGATTCGAAAAACTTCGATAATTGATTTGATAAACTTTCCATTAGTTTACACATACATGTACATAAGTATAATTACTATAATTTTTATTCAATCAAACCTCTAGAAAATTTTCTTACAATGTGGATAATCTTCGTATAAGTGTTTCTCTCTCTCAGCTCTCAGATCGACAAATAATTTAAATTTAATTAAATTTAACAATTTAAATAATGTTGGGGTGGTTCATAAATGGACTTTAACTGTTAAAATACACAAATACTTTACGAAGAAATAAAAAAGTAAGTAGTAACTAAGACAATATTTGTTGATTTACTTTTCTATAATTACTCAGCTTAAAATTTGTATATAAATTTATACAAGATAACATGTAATTAAGACTTTTGAACTCTGGGTTTCTTGTAGTTGAATTACTCGGCTATACATTTTTCTCACGCTTTTGTTTTATTTTACAATGAATGTTTTTGTGTTATTAAGTGGTCGGAAATATAGAACAAAGGGATTTGATTTATTAAATTCGGACTGGTCATCAGAACAAATTTCAAAGTGTATTATTGCGGGGTTTCCAACGACGAGGTCTGAAAAGTTCTTTACTCAAAAGCTATTTGCCCTCCGGCTTGAATTGATACTAGTAGGGCACATTTTCCGAATGGCTTGTTGATAACTTAGAGGGAAAAAGAACCCATGGCAACTAGCCTGGACTCAGAAACTGATTAAATCAATTGATAAAATAAGCATTGCAGGACTAGGAGTGATTCGTTCTTTTCAGCAATGCCAGATTTCTATCAATAATTTAAGCTAGTTATCTTGAGTGGATTCCTAGAATTCAGCTATATGAGATAAGCGAAAATAAAGTCAGTAAATTTTAATCGGCGCCCTCTAACATTCCCTCTTACTAAGGTCTTATATTGTAAGATCTATTAGTGATTACGATCAATCGTTTGCTGCACATACCTTCCTTTCAGTGCCGTAGTAATACTGTTTGGGGATGTGCAAATTTTTGAATTACATTTAATGCATATTTTAAAAAGAAAGAAATCTGTATTACATGTTTATTAAACAATCTGTATACATAGTAACTTGGGGAATCATATGACTGCACATTGTACGCACAAACCTTAGTCATTGAAAGCGTTTTCAAGTTAATCCTGAATTACTCTGATAGGGTCTTCCCACAGAAATCCATCTGCTTTCCACCATCCATTAAACGAATGTGTCATAAGGTTTTGCCGTTCCGAAAATTCTCATATTAGTCTCCATCTTTTGTTCACCTAAATTTTTTTATCAGTGGAAAATTGAGCATTCAATACGAATATAGAAACAAAGATGTCAAAGAACAATTGAAATGACCAAATTTTCATTTCGATTTTTAAATTTTCAAAAATGATTTCATCGAAAAATTTCCACAATTTTTTGTAATGCGGCATGGAAAAGAAATAAAAACAAATCCGACCCTATAAAGTATATATTTTCTTCATCAGCATCAACAGCCGAGTCGATCTAGCCATGTCCGTCTGTCCGTCTGTCTGTCCGTTTCTTCGCAAACTAGTCAATCAGTTTTAAAGTTTGAATGAAACTTTGCAGATATTCTACTATATACTCTCACTCGTACATAAGTCGGAACGGGCCAGATCGTAAATTTGTAGAAAAAAATTATCACTCAACTTTTTTAACATGTCTTGATCAACTTTTGGATATGAGCTTTATATATTATTTTAGATTTTCGGATTAAATTTATAAAAATCAGACTACTATATCATATAGCTGCCATAGGAACGGTCGGTAAAATTTTTCAACATAACTTCATCTACTTTGATATACATGCATTCTATATTATTTCAAAATTTTGTTTTTAAATTTCATTAAAATTGGACGACTATATCATATAGCTGCCAAACAAACGATCGGTAAATGTGGAGGTAAATTACATTTTACTTTACATGTAAAAATTTAAAAAAAGTTAAACTAAAAATAAAATTGAATTTAAAGTATTTAATTTTTAAATAGATAGGGTTAGATTATGATTATTGCAATTGAAATCTGCAAGGGTATACAAACTTCGGCGTGCTGAAGTTAGCTTCCTTGTTATACCCTTGCAGGGTATTATAATTTCAGTCAGAAGTTTGCAACGCAGTGAAGGAGTCATCTCCGACCCTATAAAGTATATATATTCTTGATCAGCATCAACAGCCGAGTCGATCTAGCCATGTCCGTCTGTCCGTCTGTCCGTTTCTACGCAAACTAGTCCCTCAGTTTTAAAGCTATCTGAATGAAACTTTGCAGATAGTCTTCTATATACTCTCACTCGTACATAAGTCGGAACGAGCAGGATCGGTCAACTATATCATATAGCTGCCATACAACCGATCCGTAAATTTGTTGAAAAAAAATTATAACTTCACTGTTTTTTAACATATCTTGATCAACTCTCGGTTATGAGCTTTCTATATTGTTTCAGATTTTTGGATTTAATTTAAAAAAAATCGGACTACTATATCATATAGTTGCCATAGGAACGGTCGTGAAATTTTCAGAAAAAAAATTATAGCTTTGTCAGTTTTCAACATAATTTTTTCTACTTTGAGATACTAGTATTTTATATTTTTCCAGAATTTTGTTGTAAATTTCATAAGAATCGGACGACTATATCATATAGCTGCCATACAAACGATCGGTAAACGTGGAGAAAAATTACATTTTACTTTACATGTAAAAATGTGAAAAAATGTAAAAAATGTGAAAATGTAAAAATTGTATGTATATGAAAGTAGTTCATATTTTATCATATTGGAATAGATTATAATTGATACAATTGAAATCTGCAAGGGTATACAAACTTTGGCGTGCCGAAGTTAGCTTCCTCTCTTGTTTATAATGCTTTTCATCAAAATAATGAAAAATCACATTTACGCGGAAATGAATGCGAATATTTGGAAATCTTTTTTAGAATACGTTGAAGGCTTTCAAATTTGATCTATTGAAACATTTCCCAAAATTACTATGTTGACAAAAATCATGTTAGAGATCTTGTAATTTTTTTGCCGCTGTTGTTCTTTTTATAGAATGACCCATATATTAATAAATTATTAATAATCCAATTGCAATCTGCAGGGGTATACAAACTTCGGCCTGCCTAAGTTAGTTTCTTTTCTGGTTTTTACTAATTCAAAATCTGTTCTACATTTAAAAGAATATAAAAATATGTTTATAAGACACGGCTGGAACTCTTTGGACACCGAGAGTGACTAAAGCATTACATACATAAGTGGGTCTCCGCACCTCAGCGCAAAATCTAACTCAACGTTCATTGAAGGTGTCAACACAGCTAGATAGATAATGCCAGATAATGCCGCATGGGGAGAAAGATAATGCCAAGCAGCCTACATTCTCACTTTTCATTAGGAGGTGAACTCGCCAACGGCGGCAAGCTGTCACACATATTGAGTGCAGTTATCTTTATCGCGAGTCTTTGCTAAATGAATGAGGGCCTACTTTAATTGCATCAGATACTAGAGGAATGAAATTATATGGCTCCGACGACGGAGCAGAGGCCGACTTTGCACTAAGCCAACGCATGAATGCCTCTTGGCCCGAGAATTCTCCGGCGATTAATCTGCTAACGTCTGGCGGCCGGAGAAAGATAATGTATGTAGGTAAGCTCCAAAATTCGCGGGATTATACAATTTGACTAATTTTTATGGTCCGTCTGGGAGAAGCTATAAACGTGACCTAATCCTTTCTAGTGGAAAAGGAAAAATCAAATAAAATTGAGAAAATATTTACAATCCTTTTTGGTAATTGTGGGGCATAAAAGGTGAAGTCCGTGTGAAGTCCTCAATGTACACATTGTTGAAATTGGTATGTCGATTAGAAAAGTGTTAGCGAGGCTACGTAAGCGGGAGCACGCAATTGTTCGTAGATCGTAAAACCCAGACCCCATTGAAGTGTCATAAATTAAAGAGCAAATATATTGGTGCATCGTAAATCGACTGGGAACTTTACAATCCCACGATATCGCCTGACACTCGCTCTATAATGCGAAGAGACACAGAGAGACATTTTGCGGCGATGATTTCCCGGTCGTCATTATCTAGTCATGCATGTCAAACATCCATATGTGGATGCTAAAGAGCGAGATGAGATTTGCAATCTGAAGCTACTACTATTGTTTGTGCAATGGAGATAGATAAGAAGTTTTATAATAACTCACATGTTTTTCCTTAAATTATATTTACTCAAACTATTGGAGGGTCTACAATTTGTATTTATAATAGTCGTCTTAGCCAAAAATAGTCCCTCTGTTCAAATGAAACACCAGATCTCATAGGTTATAATAGCAGGAGCGACCAAAATTCTTATCTTTAGCATGCAGATGAAAGGTATTTGGACCCGTTAAGTACAGACTCACATTTTTTTTTTTTTTTGAAAAAATGAGAATATAAGCATATAAAATAAAATGGGATGATAAACATTTCAGCTTTAGCAATAAGAGCAAAAGTTCAATTCCTTCCGCTCACACTTTTTAAACAAGGAGCTTGGTGGGTATAAGGATGTATGGATATTCTTAATCAGCATCACCAGCAGAGTCGAAAGTGCCTAACGATGTACCGAATTTTTTTTAAAAGCCAAATACATACTACATATTGAGGAAACTAGAAAAATAAATAAATAAAACATACAGATAGTTCAGTGTATGGCAAGGTAAAAACATAAATATTTTTGTATTATATCTATATTATATTATTCTTCGACTGCAGTCTCCGTGTTGACCTATTTAACACTGAGAGCTTTGAACTTAGAGTATCTTAGATTCGAGCACTTCAAAAGAAGCAAAAAACGTTTTTTGCACTTTTAAGTCCAAATATCCCAAAACCTTACGTAAAAATCATTCCGAAAAGTATATTCTGGTTCTTGATTGTGTAATTATTCATCGAAATGTCAATGACACCGCTAGGCGCCTCTTTCAGTCAGCGAGTTAAAAAAACAGCTTCCATCGATAGACTTTTTAATATTTTAATTTCTACTTTGGACCAAATATTCCTTTCACCATACATAATTATATATTCCTTAAAGTGCTGATAAAAATGATCCTAAGTTGATTTAATTTTCAAAATGGTTTTTTGATAATTCAAAGTTAAGAGAATTATTCAATATGATTTGTACCACTGTAGCGGGCAAAGACGCTTAGTAGAGGTGCGAAAATATTGATCCAGTCAATGGATAGTTTAAATATTGGCAGGCAATCAGATTGAGTTAGCGATCAATTAGGCCATCATTGACTGGCATCGTTTGGTGGCCAGAAGAGGCGTCATACCATGACCAACTGACGTCAAAGTGTCGCATCGAG